>JAZGTJ010005166.1:0-28368 GCA_036877575.1 Botia almorhae
GGTGCATGTGTAGAATGTCTTTAGCACCTTTGAGGGCAGTTTAAAGTCCTTCAGTCGTCTAAGATGATGAAGACGCTGCCGGGCCTTCTTCACCAGGGTGTTAACGTGACAGGACCATGTCAGGTCCTGCATGATGTAAACACCTAGGTACCGGAAACTGTTCACTCTCTCCACTGGGGTCCCGTCGATGATGAGGGGCTGGTAATTCCTCTCCTGCTTTGTGCTAAAGTCCACTATCAGCTCCTTTGTCTTGCTGACGTTCAGGAGGAGATTGTTGACCTGGCACCATGTCTCCAGGTTTTTATTCATCTCTGGGTAGGCCGTCTCGTTGTTATTGGAGATCAGGCCCACCCACACAGTATCGTCTGCAAACTTCACAATGTTGGTGGAGCTGGAAGTGGCCACGCAGTTTGGTGCTGTAGGAGTGCTTCATGCAGCTCGCATAAAGCAATGTCTGTGTCTGCCTGAGGTGGAATATAAACGGCGCTGACTATGACCGATGTAAACTCCCAAGGAAGATAAAAAGGACGACATTTGATGGTCAGTAGTTCCAGGTTGGGCGTGCATGTGCGTGTGAGAGAAACAATGCTTGCGCTGTCGCACCAGCTGCTGTTCACCATTAAACACACACCGCCTCCCCTTGATTTCCCCGAGTCCAGTGTTATGTCCATGCGGTGAACCGAGAAGGACTCGGCCGGCTGGATGGCGTGGTCCGGCACCGCTGGGTTTAGCCATGTCTCGGTGAAACAGAGGAGATTGCAGTCCCGAATGTCTCTCTGGAACTTTACCCTGGCCCTGAGGTCATCGAGCTTGTTCTCCAGTGACTGGACGTTGGCGAGCAGGATGCTAGGCAGAGGTGTGCGGTGTGCACGGGCTCTCAGCCTGTTCCTGAGGCCGGCTTGTGTCCCTCGGGGGCGGCGCATCAGGTCACGTCCTTTGTTCTCCCTCAGGATCTCACTCAGCCAGCTGGGATCCGGGGTCAAAAATGTTGAATTGTGAGTACATTGTACACCAATAGAAAGTATCTCTGTTGTAACGAATGTGCTCCGTGTTGAGAAGTTTGTCGATATGTCTGTAACTAAACTTAGTTTAAAAGACCAAAACAAATAAAAAGTGGTAAGAGCAGTCGTGACGGCAGCCGACCTCACCGGCGCCATCTTTCATATGATAAGACGGCGCCGGCGCCGGTCACATATATGATATTCTGCAAATAAACGCTCCAAATAACAATGTTTATTTGGAGAAATCTTTATAAACAACTTTAGTTTATAAACATGTTTATTTTATTAAACACATACATATAAATGGTAAAACTGAAGAAGCTGATCATTTTGCAGTGGTCTTTTTTTTTCAGAGCTGTGTTGTATGACCTCCCCTTACACTTGAGCAGTAGCAGGAAGCTGTCTCTTAAACCTAAATGGAATAGAACACTTTGTAAATTTAATCTAATGACTTCATGACAGTCTCCCCAAAAAAGTTCAAGATGTGCTTAGTGCCAAGCACAGGCAATAACTTCCACATTGCATTATGAAAACCAATCATGGCACATTTTGGCTTCAATCAATCACATATTGTTTTACAATCAGTGTGGGAAACTCAACCACAGAATAAAAACTTTTCTCATCATTTACTCATCCTCATGCTGTGCCAAATGTTTGTGATTTTTTGCTTCAGCCGAACACGTAATTAGAGATACTTCATGCAAAATGGTAAGTAAAATAAGTGAATCACAAATGTGTCTTAAGCATGTGCATGCATTCAATTCAGCCATGATCGTGGTTGTCATGGTTATGTGGAGTACATATCAGATTAGAGCATCATTTATTTAAATATATATTATAATGTCAATAGTGTCAGTAGCCATCAACAGGTTTGTCACAACACTAGAGGAATTCACAGGCGCACGGTACCTGAAGCACTATCTGGTGATGTCATTAATCATCTGGCTTGTTGGGCTTCCTGATACTTGTGAGTTAATACTGTTGATTATTGGGGATTAATATATTACTTCATATATGAGTAAATAACTTCAGAAGAGGGTATATGCCAAAACAAACAAAAATGCAAAACTACTCTAGCTTCCATCCTATGCTATGCCTAAAGCCATAGCCCAAAAAATGCAACCATATAAACTGACTTCCTTACTGATCAAAAACAGAGAATAAATGATTTAAGAAATATAAAAAGAAAAAGGCTTGCTTTTTTCATTTTCACATTCTGGTTTGAGTCATATTCTCATATATCCAACTATCATTTCCTCATTATGATTAGCCTCAGAGAACATACTAAGCATAATGTCATTTGATTCCTCACACAGATGTTGACTGTTTGCAATGACATCTTGGCTGTAGTTTAAGCCATAAGTGATCTAGGAAAAGGAAAAACAACAACAAAAGAGCAAAGCAAAAACAACAGCTGATCCACCAAGCATTATGCCAGCATATGTTGGCTTTAGAAAGCCTATTCTAAAAGTAAAAAATAGTATTAAGTGTTTTAAGAAATTAAGATTGTAGTAATTTTTAAGTCTTAAACATTGGAAGATAGACAAAACATGACTTTTAGCATCAATTAACATGATGCTAGCACATTTTAGCATCAATTAGCATGATGCTAACACATTTTAACTTCAATTAGCATGATGGTAACAGATTTTAGCATAAAACAAACATGTTTTAGCATTACAGATATATTGAAATATGGCTTATTTATCATGTTTTGCAGTTGCCGATAACCCAAGTCAAAACAAGCTCACGACGTTCTAATGCTGAGATGCGGCTTATGTATTTTATTACATGGTTGCTAGTGTACCATAAATAGTTGCTAGCGTGTAGCTAGACGGTTAAAAGGGTCAAACTAATAAACAGACTAATAAAACAGACAGGGTAAAACTAATAAACATGTCTGAATCAAAAGAGACAACTTCCATGTATCTATAATGTTCAGCTGCTGAGATACAGCTAATTCATATTGGTTTCTGGGGTACTCTAAATGGATGTTAGGCCATGACTGGAAAGTTTCCACAATGATAATTAAAGACTACTTGCCAGTCTATCAAAAGAAGCCACCCGATTGTATCTATGATGTCCTGATGCCTCTCAACTTTTTTTTAATGGAAGTCAACTGGGTGGTTGCTAGGGCTTGGTTATGAAGTTGTAAATCACCATTGTTGCTGCTTGCTAAGATGAACGATATGAACCCAATCCCAAACTCTACGGTACTCTGATGCAATTGCTATGATGTCAAAATTCAGTCCAATGTTAAGTCTATGGAATTTTTTGACCACTTTTGCACTATTAATGCTGTAACTGTGTATTACAGCACAGGAAATGGCACAGGGAAAGAGTGCTGTAACTGTGTAATATACAATGTAACAATATACCAAAAAACATTCATGCACAGATCCATTTATTACTGGCAGCATGCCAAGGCATTACAAATAATCACCAGTTTAATTTGGGCATGCTAGCCCCTGCTGGTAGATACCTTAACTACACCACAAAAAAATTGGTCCATTCAAAGCAATTCAAATTAGCCATGTTCAGACAATGTCAGCACCCAGCTTGGTTATTAAGGCTTTGTTCATACCATGGCAAAAATCTAATTAAATGCAACACTATTTTTGCTGCAGTGTAAAGACAACAGACACAGGGAAAGAGTGGCATAAACACTGTTGTTTCTGTCACTGCAGGCACAATTAGCCGAGACATATGGACAAACGAAAGAAGCAGTGACTGATGGAAGCGGGTCATCCTTTGGACAGTTGTTTTCTTGTCACAACTCCAGACACAGCAACCTGCTGCTCAACAAAAAGAAAATCTAATCCAGTCTGACCATTCATACTGACATGCATTTAAAAAAAGGTTTTAGTCCATTTTAAACCAAGAAGGCTGTTTGGGCCAGGCTTAAACAAATCGATCTTGTCATTTTCTCCTGCTCAGACTACAAAAAATAAATTTGTTTTATGTTTTAGAAATCAGGCCAAAACAACTGATTTCTTCTGCCTGGGTGAACAGTCCCAGCTCTCCTCAACTGAACATTAGGACAAAGAACAAAAATGTGAGAAGCAAAGCACAAAATGTTATTTTATTTACAATGTTTGTTTTCGTCTTACAGAAAGTAAAAATGTAGCTACAACCTTGATTTGCGCCACAGACTGCCACACTAAAATTATGGCTCGCTGGTTACACATTTGCTATAGCATTCTTGTTGGGAAATTTGGAACAAAAACTAAACTGGGAGGAAATGTCAAAAAAGGGAAAAAAAATCTAACAAAATATTAAAAGCACAGATCCAAAAGTTAATACCAGTCCCCAAATTCCCCACAAGTTTTGAAACACAAACAGGCAGGGATTGGCAGTGGACTTGTAGAGTGCTGAGCAAGCCACCACTCCAGAAGGCTCTCATTCAACTTATAGGCTCCATATGCATAGCTCCACCCATCCGATACAGTCTTGCCCCCACAGGAGCTTAGCTTTTGGATAGAATGAGGGGGTGGAGAGATAGCAAGGTTGATGGGATAGCCAAGTCGTTAAAATGAGAGGATAGAAGGGTTGGTAACAGTTGTTCATTTGGCTCCTAATCATCCTCATCATCTTCCTCATCATCATCTGCTTCTCGTTTTCTTTTCTCACCCTTTCCTCCTTGCTCTTCTTCTAAAAGAGAAAGTGTTAGACTGTAACCAAAAACAGAAGACACCAAAAAATAACAGCTATAAAATCAGGACTTTTTAAAAATTACCATCCTCATCATCATCATCTACTTCTCCATCCTGACCAAAGTCTTCCTCCTAAAACACAAGAAAGTCCATGCAGTTGAAGCCATGAGTTAATGCTATAGTTTCCCTTAACTAGTTAAGAGAGATCAACAGTTACCTCATCCTCTCCACTGGCATCCTCATCATCCTCGTCATCTTCAAACTCCTCTCCATCCTCATCCTCCTCTCCTTCTGCATTAAACATATTAATGAACATTAAATCTTTGAATGTATGTTTTGGGATAATAAAGATAGGCATTCCCACCCTCATCATCATCGACTTCATCTCCATCAGCTTCACCATCAGAGTCTGATGCCTCTCGATCATCCATATCGTAGCCGTCCAGATATGTGAGCTGTGGAAGAAGCTTGAAGACACTTTCCCGATAGTCGTTCAAGTTTGTGACTTCACAATTGAAAAGGTCAAGACTCTTTAAATGGTCAAGTTTTTTCTGCCAAAGAGAACAGACACCTATTAACCGGTTTTATTTGTATAACTGTTAGACAATTAGTGCAGTGCCAACATTTATGGGTCCATATGGGAGTAGTATGCACAAACCAAGGGTTCTAATGTGCTGATGTCTTTCAGTTTGTTTCCACTTAGGTTCAGATGCGTGAGACTTGGAAGTTTTTCAACTAAAACATCAAGGCCACCAGAGATTCTGTTGTCACTGAGTTCCAACTGAAAAAGTGAAAATATATCCCATGTCAAAACTCAAGACTGCTATTGGGCACTACACATGCTTAACAAAGGTTATTTTACATTAACATAAGTTAATGTAAAGTAAATGTAATTACCTTTTTGAGTTTTCCGAGTTTTGGAAGGTTGGAAACTGAGAGTAGACCAACATTTATCAAACTTAAAAATTCAAGATTTACAAATTCTGCTGTAAGGCCTTCAATTTTCCCTTCATTTGATCTGCAGTTGTCAAGGACAAGTTCTCGTACCTAAAAAAAAGTCAGGAAAGAAAAATTATAAATTGTATAACTATAATGTTCAGTGGAATAAGTGCAGCTAAAATGTAAACGTGTACTGTGTCAAGTGTCAGACACGTTTGTCAACATAGACATGTTAGGCGGAGGCGAAAAACTATGCCAGTTGATAAACTTGCTGTACTGTAAAAAAAAAGAAAGATACACTTTGAAATCGCTAGTGCCACTATTTTATGGTTTGGTGGAGATTGGCATATTAGAAACAACTATTTAAATCACCTAATGCTGTTTGCAGAGTCGATGGCGTATCCCTGCTGCGAAAGACGCAGACAGAGCAGAAATTATAGAGACAAAAAATTGTTTCTTTCATGACAACATGGCGGCGCCTCTGTTCACACTTCTCTACACATTAAACCAAACCCTAACACGTCGTTTGCGAATCTGACCCTACGGCGTAATTTTTACGAGATGTTTACTTTAACTAAATGTTTACTATACAATTGTTCGTAAAAGTTTAGTCGGACTGGTCAACCAAACTTAGTTTCTTTTAGCTAAACATGGGTACTATCTTCACGCACAACGTGCTACAGCAGGCAGACGTTATACTGTACAGGTAAAAAATTCTGAGAATAAGTATAAATATGTTGAAAATAGCGTTAGTTTAGCCAGTAGTGGCGCGTGGGGAGTAATGGCGGGAATCGCCGTCTCTTAAACGTAATTAAAAAGCGAAAAGCACAATCCTATTAATAAAGCACACGTGTTTAATGTTTCATTCTTAACGACCAGTTTTTGAACACCCCTTCGCTGTTTTGTAAACGCACAAGTATTTTTTGCACCCTATTTACATATAAACCCAACAACGTAGGTCACCCTCAAAAATACATTTATAATGTGCATCAAATTGTAGTTTTACTTATTTTAAAATCTAGCGCCCTTTATTTTAAACTCCAAGAACATAGAAAAGGAAAGCGACAGTTCAGGAATGTCACCCTATTTAATGAAAATGTGATGGTCTTTAGAATATTTCAGGTTTATTACTTTAGTTTTTGTAAGAAAGGCGCCTCATGTCAGCAACAAAAATGGCCACCACTGTGACATAAACCATCCCATCCATATCCAACCACACCGACGTTAAAAGGAGCAAATATTATTATTTTTTTATTATCGGTATACAATCGTACCAAAACGGTATACAATCGTAAAGTGAATAGGGACATGCAGCATGGGGAGGGGGAGTTTAAATGTTGCAATTACGCACTGAGCTATTCAAACTAACTAAGCAGACTAGTTTACATAGTCTGGATCCTTTCATATCAAAAGAGAATAAACATTAATGAGGTTATGATATACATGCTTCTCTAACTCTGGCCAGGGGTATTACAACCATGTGCTTACCACTAAACAACAGAGATCAGTGGGAAGTTGAAAGTAGCACAGCTAGCATAGCTGAGCACAAAACTAAATGTTTGTCTTAAAATTACTCACATCAGACGGTGTCCTGTTCCTCAGCTCCAAATGAATCCTCTTTTTCATGTCCATATCGCCCTGAAAAGTTGGACTTATCCCTCTTGGGTTTTGGAGGAATTTCTGTTCAGCCCTAAAGCTAAAAAGATGCCTTAATAGAGGGAGAATATGGGACTGTATAATGATCTTAGCCCCGCGCAAAGTTACTCTGGGAGAGCAAAAACCATGGAGCGAAACGGCACTGAAACAAATATACTCATTAGCGCCATCTCTGGCCAACAACGTCCCTTGCATTCTAACAAACATGATAAACATCATGAAACAGTGCTGCATTACAGTTGACCCAAGTTCACACTGGCTGAAAATGTATCTAAAATTCAGGTTCGTTAGAAATGCCATTCGTACATCTACCATACATGATACCGTTTTTATTTATTCAATTTATTGTCATTGACTCATCATTATTTTACAGAATATCTACAGTAAAACGCCTGAGAATCAATTAAATTTACTTTATACAGTCAATAATTATTCTATTGTATACTTTTTAAATGTATGGTTATTTTAATTTAATAATATTCATTTACTCATTATATCCTATTTGTTTTACATTGTTTGTGCAACACAGCATAGTCCTGAAATCAAATGCATTGGAAATGATGATTATGCATTAATGGATTTTCTACATTAAACTTACAAATAATCTGTGTCTGGGTTACAAACAGATTTATAGATTACCCACCACTTTGACCAGGAGCACAGTATTAGTTGGCAAGGTTTTATTAAAAATATAACTATAATATCACCATTCAGTAATTTGAAATTATTTATAAGGTGTTTTGCTTTCATGTTCCTGTTATTGAAAAGAAACCTCCTGCTCATATTAACTCATTACAATATGTTATTTTGTTATAAGTGGTAGCCAGAAGGGGGCATTATTTGTTTAACCTGTCATGTCTTTTATAGTTATTAAATGTTAATAAAATGGTAGAGGTAGATGTAATAGACTTATTTCACATTATGGCAATAAAGTGAAGAAACTTCTTGTCGCACTGCTACAATTGCTAATATCAATTATACAATTGATAATAAACCATTATTAATATGCAAGCAGCTTGTTTTCTTCCAGTCATTCATTTATTTACCAAAAGTAATGATAGCTTTGTTGACAGTTTTCAGGGAGATGTGAAAAGAAAAATTAAAAATTATTTCTTGAGTAATTTATTTATTTATTTATTTATCAAGGCACGGTATATTAGACAGCTATAACATTTTGAATACACACACACACACACACACACACACAGAGTCATGGCCAGAAATATCGGCACCTTGTAATTCTGTCAGAAAATGCAACCCTTCTAAGAAAATTGTTGCAGTTGCAAATGTTTTGGTACACGTTTGGTTCACATGGTTTTTTTTGCATTGGAACAACACAAAAAAAACTGATACAATTCCACACAGAACCCAAAAAAAAATGCACTAGACAAAATTATTGGCTCCCTTAACTTAATATTAGGTAACACTCCCTTTGGAAAAAATAACTGAAATCAATCACTTCCTGTAACTAAGCATTAGTTACTTACACCTCTCTACTGGAATTTTGGAACACTCTTCTTTTGCAAACTGCTCTAGGTCATTCAGATTTGAAGGATGCCTTCTCCTAACTGCTGTTTTGAGATCTCTCCACATGTGTTTTATGGGATTCAAATCTGGATTCAATGGGACTCATTGCTGGCCATTTTAGAACTCCCCAGCGCTTTGTTTGTAACCATTTCTGAGTGCTTTTTGAAGTGTGTTTCGGGTCATTGTCCTGCTGGAAGACCCATGACCTGGTCGAGACGCAGCTTTCTGACACTGGCCACTATGTTGTGTCCCAAAATTCTTTGGTAATCACCAGATTTCATAATACCATTCACACAGTCAAGGCATTCAGTGCCAGAAGCAGCAAACCCCAAAACATCTTTAAACCTTCACCATGTTTGATTGTAGGGACTGTGTTTTTTCCTCTTTGAAGGCCGCATTTCTTTTTCTGTAAACAGTGCTATGGTGTCCCTTACCAAAACTTTTGTCTCATCTGTTCACAGTATGAAGGATTGTGGTTTTCTCACATAAGTTTTGGCTCCAGTCTTGCTTTTTTATGCCTTTGTGTCAGCAGTGGTGTCCTCCTGGGTCTCCTACCATAGCATCCCTTTTCATTCAGATGGTGATGGGTAGTGCGAGCTGACACTGTTGTACACTGTGTCTGCAGATCAGCTTGAATTTGTTTGGAATCAGGGTTCTTTATCCACCATTCGAACAATCCTTCATTGTAATTTTTCATTAATTATGCTCTCCATCCATGTCCAGGTTAGCTACAGTGCCATGGGCTGTAAACCTCGCCATTCCAGAATACTAGCTCACCCAGTCCTAAATTACATTTCCCAGAATGCCACATACCCAGGGCTAATGACTTCCTTAGTATCACCTTAGTATTGTGCCTAATCACCTCACCCTATATAAACTGTGTACTCTGTCTGTTTCATTGCAAAGTCTTCTGTTCCGCTTTGAGTGGCACTCCCTCAACAAGCTTTACAAAGTAACACGAGGTGCACTTTGTCCATGATACTGAACATGCCCCGCCCATAATAATGAATACACTTTAGGTACTTCCCCTTGCCTGAGTATGATTAGCAATATATTTTGGTTTGATTTGTATTCCACATTGTGATTCTTCACTGCCATTTCCTGGGCTTCCAAAAGGAGCAGAGCAAGGCAAAAACGACAAACAGACAAAAGGTCGAGGCAAGCAGAGAACATTCAAAAACGGTATAAACAGTCCAGGGATCAGGGCAGGTGGCAGACAGGCGTAAACGATAAACAATCCAGAGGTCAAGAATATGGCAATTGATAAACATGGAAAACATTCAGAAATGATGGCCGAGGCAAATCAAGACTTTGCAATTAAACAGACAGAGTACACAGTTTATATTGGTTGAGGTGATTAGGCACAGGTGATACTGAGGAAGTCATTAGTCCTGGGTATGTGGCATTCTAGGAAATGTAGTTCAGGACAGGATGTGCAAGTATTCTGGAGATGGAGACCTCTGTTGGCGCAGAGGAGGTGGAGCTGGGATCACCTCCGTGACACACAGGAACATTAAGATCTCTGGAGATGGACTTGTAGCCTTGAGATTGTCCATGTTTTCCCACATTTTTTCTCTCAAATCCACAGACAACTTGTTACACTTCTTTCTTTTCTCCATGCTCAGTGTGACGCAACACAAAGGTTGAGTCAACTTTTCTCCATTTTACCTGATTACTATATTGCCCACACCTGTTATTTGCCACAGGTGTGTCTAAATACAAATTACAGGAGCATCACATGCTTGAAAAACTATTATTTCTTACAATTTTGACAAGGTGCCAATAATTTTGTCCAGTCCATTTTTGAGTTTTGTGTGAAATTTTATCAAGTTTGACTCTTATTCTCTATTATTTGGTGTTGTTCCAGTGCAAACAAAAACAATAAGCACATGAATACCAAAACATTTGCAATTGGAACAATTTCTGAGAGAAGTGTTGCATTTTCTGACAGAATTGCAAGGATGCCAATATTTTTGGCCATGACTGTATACACACACACACACACACACACATATTTATTCATGTCTGGTCATGCTTATTTGTAATCACTGAAACAACATCCACTTTTATTATGAAAGCGTGCATTTGGAGAAATAGATATTTTATGTTTACTTCATAAAACTTCAAACAGAATCAAAATTTAGATTCATTTTACACTGTAACGGAGACGTTGAGGATCCATCTGCAGCACTTTTATTTGTGTCGAGTAAAAGGCGAGGGTCAAAACCAGCAACCAGTAATATAATAGAGTAGACAAAGACGCAATCGATATAACAGGCGTGGGTCGAGGCAGGTAGCAAACAATCATCAATGTAAAACAGGCACAGTTCAGGGTAGGCGGCAAACAATCAAAAACGTAATCCAAAACCAGAGTCAAGAGGGCAGGCAGCGAACAATCAAAAACCATGGACAATCCAAAAACAACCAGGCAAACAACAGATAAAGAACGCTCTGAAATGCATGCGAAAGGCAATACAAGACATCGCAATGAGTCATTAGCGATTCGGCGTTTAAATAGTCCCGCTGATGAGTAACAGGTGACAAACAGGAAGTAATCATCTAAGGTACCTGGGATCATGGGAATTGTAGTCTGAATTGGTTCAGTATTCTGGCAAGGGTTCCCTCTGGTGACATGGAGGAGGAAGAGCGGGAGCCTCCTCCGTAACATACACTAAGATATGTGTCTGGCTGTTTTTATTCCCGGATCGATGGCTCACTGGCAGATAATTCACTGGCTTTACTTTTGTTGCGTTTATGTTTGATTTGCATAAGATTGTGTTCAACCTGCACTAAGGAAACTTAAATCTCCTAGTGACACAGTGCTAGCTTATATGTTATTTTAATGTTTATGCACACAAAAAGAGTGCTCATTTTACAATAGTTTAACAGTAATAATATTTTAACATGATGCTACCAAGATTAAACATGATGCTAATATTATATATCAAAATGCTAACATATTTTACCATGATGTTAGCATGACTTAGCATGATGTTAGCATAATTTATCATGATAGATATACTAAAATATGGCATATTTATGATGTCAGGAGATCTAAATGGTTGCTAGGGTGTGATCAGGAAGTTGCAAGGGAACTACCTAAAACCCACTGATAGCCCGAGTCAAATAAGCCCACCCATATGTCTCTACAGTGTTCTAATGAATAGGGTTCTAGATATGGCTTATTCACTTTATTACATGGTTGCTAGGGTACAGTAAATGGTTGCTAGAGTGTAGCTAGACAGCTAAAAGCGTAAAACCAATAGACGGATGTTTGTGAATCAAAAAAGCCAAGTCCCATGTCTCTATGATGTTTTGGTGCTAAGATATAGGTAATTCTTGTTGGTTGCTAGGGTGCTTTAAATGGTTGCTAGGGCATAGGACAGTTTCCATAGTAATAATTAAAGACTACTTTGATTCAAAAGAGGTCACCCACTTGTCTCTATGATGTTCTAATGTGTCTCACTTTTTAAATGGAAGTCAAGGGGGTGGAGAAAAGAATATCTCTCAAATTAAACACAAAGTGATGATGGAAAAATAATCTTTTAAAAGTGTGTTAAATTAGTAAGTGTTAGATAAATGTTAGTTTGTCTTACAACTTTTATATACAGGTTCAAGGCTACAGTAGTTTTTAATCAATAATTTCAGCTGTTCTGAGGGAGGGGACAATATCTAAGTGGTGGGGCAGCAGAGCCTAATGTGTTTTGAGAAGATTACAAACATACCCAGAAAATGAGCAGCAAAAATAAAAGTAATATATGACTAACCAAGGCAGGCATTTTAGTGCCCCTTTGGGTATTTAAATTACATGGAAATATAGAAAAGGCTTTAATGTCCGATTGTGTATGTGAATTTTATATCATAATATTATAAAACAATTATAATACAATTTATTATAAGAGCAATAATTGTTGTAAGAGCCATATTTGTTGTACCTTGCTTGTGTCTTTCTTGCTTGTGAACAATTGTGTTGTTTTTAATTAACAGTACTATACACTATCTTTAAACTACAGCTCTAGGAATTTAACCAAGAGAAAGTGATTTTCATTTATGTGAATATTTAAATATATTCAGGTTTAAACATTAATTTTAATTTTTTATATGTAGCCGCTTCATTTTAGGATACCGATATGTTGGGACACGTCAATAACTTTTGATGTGTCTCAATCAATCAATCAATCAATTAATCAATCAATCAATCAATCAATCAATTAATTTTATATTCCTAATACATGTATTGTAGTATTCAGTACTTTCTTGGCTAATTGTGCTGGAAGTACACTTTAAGTGAACAAACTGTAAAATAAAGTGCAACCTTAAAAAAGTAGTCACGACTTTTAATTTTAATAATTTAGTGATAATCTAATAATCTAGTAATCTTAATTTTGTTGTAACTGGTGATCCCACATGAAGCAAACAGAAACATGTTAGCTTCTCAAGTTCACACAAATTCCTCACAACTCATTGGTCATTGCTTTATCCTTAAGCAAGACAAGATACAAACTAAAACTACTAGAAACTACTAAGAGTTTTTAAACAAAACACTGGAAAATTATTGACTGGACAAACCAGCCATCTGATCGGAAGCATTTCGTTTATATGCTAAAGAAACAATTTAGGAGACAGGCCTTTAAAATAAGCAAAAGCTGAAGATTGATGTAGTACTGGTCTGGCAGAGCATCACCAGAGAAGATACTTAGCATCTGAAATGGCTATGAGTTACAGGCTTCAGTTTATTCCATGCAAATAATATATAACAAGTAGTAAACATAACTAATTTACATATTATTGCTGTGTCCTAAACATTATGATGTCCTAAAATTGTTTCTACATGCTGAAAACAAATGGTAACAAAACTGTTGAGTACAAAGGATAAAAATGGAAATACTTGTTTGAAATATTATGCAAGTCACTGCGTTTGTAATACGTCTTGAGGATTTGCTATAACATGATAGTGTTCTTGGTTACTACAGTCTGATCTCATTTAAATTTAATGTTCATTAATCATACATGTAAAATATTTTATGCATAATATGACTACGTTTGTGTATGGGCCTTGGCCCTGTGGACCAGTCAAGATTATCTTATGTGATGGCAGAAAACAATCTAAATACCACTGCCATCTGGGCTGGCAGTCAGAGATATAATCTCCTTTTTAACTTTCTTCTGCCAAGTCCTCCACCTTTGCAAACAAGATAAGAGCACAACTGCATGAACTCTCCCAGCATTACAGTAATGTATAACTAGATAATTATTCTCTTAGGGGCGGGAAAGTAAATAGGCACAATATTTTGTCATTTCAAAACTTCATAATCATATGATAGGACCACAAAATGGAGGAGACATTGGAGAAAGAGAACCCACCATCTGAAATAAAACTTTCTAATGAAGGTATGACGTTACAATCATTCCAAACTTAAAATAATGAACTGAATAATTTTGAAGAACTGATTAATGGCCTAAATTTAGTGACGGTAAGTTTGTTTTCTAATGAGGAAATGACTTGCTGTATGTTTTAAAATAGTTAAGAACAAAACATTGTTTAAATTGTGCAAATTTTGTTGTACAATGCCGATTGTACAAAGTAGCTCTTTATTTTTGCAGTACTGTAATTATAGTTGTTCGCACTGTAGTATGTAAGATAATGATTCTTATTTGGTACTTGTTTGATTTCTTGTAATTTGCTTATGATAGTAAGATGTTTTTAAGACTTAGGGACAGTGTTGTTGTAATTCAAGCTGGGACCTGGTCATAAGATGTGATAACATTTCTTTAGAAACTTTGCAAACATGAATTGAGCATGTGCTTGATGCACTCATGAACCAAAAAGAATGCTGAATACTTTTACATAAATATTGCAATAAGCTATATTGTATAATGATATATACTTTTATATAGATATATGCAATTCCTGCTAAATTAAGACAGCAGGCATACAGCAGGATTTGTTTTTGTTAGGTGGAATTCGGCTACGGCTGAGAGACAGAGACCTGCTGAAGAAACGAAAGGCTGAGGCAGAGGAGAAATCAACCAACCAATGGGTTTATGGGTAAAGATAGTGCTAATACTGTGGGGGGTGACATTTGAATAAAACTGGAAATGGCTCAGGCACATTAATAACTTTTTATTCATCATTATTCATACAATAATAATAATGCATTTTAATAAAATATAAACTATAAGTGTATCAAAAATATTCCAACATTGTATGCAGGGCGCAAAGCCTTAAAAGAGCAAAAAAGAGGTCCAGTGGTACCCAGAGAACGAAAGGTCGTCCAAGAAAACAGCAGTCCATAGTTGTATCAGAAGATTTTTCTGTGGCTCAGGAAGCAGATCCTACTCCTATCACACTACCTTTATTATCTACAGCAGCGGAGCCAGTGACTCTGCAACCATCTGAACCACAACCAGTGCTTGTGGAAACAATATGTGAAAAACCTCTTGGGACATTTTTGATTGGGGATTTGGGATTTTCACCTCAAAAAAGGCTTGTCATTGATACAGGTATTTGTAGAACACTATACATTCCATTAATGATACAATTTGTCTGCTTAACTGCTGGAAAAAACTGCTATTCTTTTAGACCAAAAGAGTGACTGTACTTGCTTCTAGGGGATGATGAACAGCAGTGTGCTGAGGTGCCCGAACAGAGCCAAATCTCAATGCAATCACTTCCTCCAGCTTCTGCTCCTTCCTATCCAGAAAGCCTACCTGAGAATTTACCTGAGCCTCTTTTTTGAGTACCTGTTCTGTAAAATACAAACAAAACAAATAAACATATTTGCCAAAGTATTATTTGAAAATCCGAAGCAACTTACAGTTAGTTAAGGTATACATTTTGTCAGTGCATATGCTCCCTGTCAATCGAACCCACAACCTTTGCGTTGCTAGCGCAATGCTCTACCAGCTGAGCTACAGAAACACAGATTTATATGGTAAAAAATTGTGATGTCTGGCACACAGATAAAAGACAAGTCTGTTACTGGACCAAATTTGTTGTCTCCACCTCAAACCCTCTAGCGCCACCAACAGTACAAATGTCACTCATGTTTATGCTCATAACTTCTGACTCATAAGTCCTAGAAACAATTTTTTGCCAATTCCAACGCATCCCTATGACATAATTTTGTCATGAAAACTTTTTAGCACAATAATTAATATAATTTGCACAATATTTGGTACATAATATTTGGTACAATTTTTGGTCATCTAGAGACACTGATGACGAAAAAATAATTAGTAATAATTTTTTCAATACACCCAACCATTCTCATATACCAATTCAATAAATTTCAAAATTTGCAAACACGTAAAAATGGATATGAAGCTATATCTTCACAACACTTTTGTGTATTGACATGAAACTTGAGATGTAATTATCACAGGCATGACCTAAGAGAGCATGCAATTAATTTCACAGCGCCACCTACTGGTCCACAGATATAAAAAATGGCTACTTTTGGTCTAAAATCATGAGTTGTCTATTAGATTCCTTGAGACAAGTCAAAACGATATCCAATGTTCCTTGGTCGGCCATTTTAAGTGTCTGCAATTTTGAAATTTGTCATAAAATGCAATATCTTATGAATGCAATTGAGTATCGTTATGAAACTTGGTATGGTTTATCATCTTCATTGTCTGAGGGTGAAGTTAGAAAATTTACGAAACTGCTTATAAAATTGAATTTGCCTTGTTGTCATGAGACTTATCTTTTCAGAGTCCTTGGCTTATGTCGAGTGCTACAATACCAGATTTGTCCGTGTTGACTGTACTTCCTGTCTGTTATTTTGAGATTTTTAAAACCTACTTTTTCGAACTTTGAACTCTTTTCTCGAACTTACTGATAAAAATAGATATTAGATGGCAAGATGCCAAAAAGGATCTCAGGCTGTGCCTCAAGTTTTGCTGTATTGACATGAAACTTTGCACGTGTCATTATTATCACATCCCGACTGTCTCATAACAATTTGGCAACAGTGCCACCTATTGGTAAACAAAATTCATATTGCCTATATGAAGCCTATATTTCTAAATTTATCGGTAATGGCCGTAAATATTTCCCTTTGTGCCCTTAGTGGGCTTGACCCCATAATTGCTGCTTGCAGCTATATTTATCCAATTTTCATATGTTTTGTGTATTTATGCAACTTATCAATAGGCTGTGTCAACAGCACAGCCATATTGCAAATGTAAAAAACAAAACAATAAATCCACCTGTATTATTATAACATTATAATATTGTTAAAATTGTAATTATAACATTGTTCTTCACCATTGTTAATTTTATACTGACTAGAACATGGTAAAAAATCAGATTATGGTTTGCCATTAAGCCTTAATGACAAATCTGTTTAATTGTACAACTATTCGAAATTAAATACATTTTATATGGTCTTTGTCTAAACAATTTTACGTACATTAATTTCTGTCCTCACACTTTAAATATAAGGATCAACATTTTATTTGTGAAAAGTAGTAACAAAACAGAAACTATATCAATACCAGTAAATATTTAACTTGCTAAACTTACTCCAGTACCTCTATACGGAGCAAAAAATGTTTTTTAATTATTAAAATAAAATTATTTTATAAGGTGATCTGATATGAAGGCTTTAAACTTTAATAATTTTCAGTCTCCTCTCTGACAACCATTTGACTGATATTCCTGCAATTTCACAATAATGATTATGCAATTGCTAACTGTCCTTCTGATGGCCATCCAAGGAATGTACTAAAGACAAGGAAGTTTATGCCCCTCTGACAGGACTAATGCCAAGTATCAAATGGAAGAGTCCACAAGAATGAAGCTGTGGTTGGGCAGAATAAAAATACAAGAGGCTGTTTTGCGGCAAATTCAGAAGTTTGCCATAAACCTTACACAACACCAGTGAGTTCTGAATTCTGCACATGCTTGACTCTAACAACCTCAGCAAAGCAATCTCCAAACCAGCAGGTGATGTCAGCTGTATCCAGAGTGAAGAAGAACAGACGATCTTGACAACATGTACGACGATATATTGATCTGGGATCAGCTGACAGAATTCCGCGGATGGCTGCCATTGCTTCCTCAGGTCCTGTCAAGAACTGGAACTTTGGCCTTCTGCTGTCTGTTTAATAAAAACTCAATTACAATATGACCACTGTTTTCATTAGAATGAATGCACCAGAAAGATCTTTGACAATTAAGTAGTTTTTGTGTGATTTGCAATAATAAAGCTCAAAATAAAATATTAATATATCAAAATCAACATGAGAATAAAAGTTCACACAAAATCTCAATTGTTTTTAACTAGTAATACAGAATTAACATATTGCTTTTTCATGTAAAGTGTGAAAGACATTTCCCAACTCAGCTGGTTGACGACACTTAAATGCAAGCATGTAGATGTCCAGAGTACCTGTACTGTTGCATGAAACAAACTCTTTAAGCTCCTCCTCAGCATTTGCGGTGAATCGCACATCAAGGTTACCGACAGGGGGTGCCCTGACCCAGGCAGCAATAGAGCTGTGTGACGCATGTCCAGAGTTGAGCTTGGATGAACTGACAGGGTTTGCTCTTGCTAAATTACACTCAGGAGCATCAATGTTTTTGTCGTCAGACGAATTTTTAAAGAAGAGCTGCTCTTGTTTGAGGTAATCTTTCGCTTCTGCTAGCACATCAGTTGCATCTCTGGATCCAGACCTCATTGACCAAGAGAAATCAGAATTACTGGCTGGACATAAAATACTTGTTGCTGGTCTAAATTCAGAGAATGGTTTAGATGATGTCTGTAATATGTCTGATTCATCATCTAGTTCCATGTTTTGGGACATCTGAAGGTCTGTAAATGAGGAAGTCTGTCTATCTTCACTATTGGTGTTGTCTGTCCTTGGAGAATCATAGTCTGGAATATATGGTTTGATGTCTAAGACAGGTGTTCCAGCAATAAAATCAACTCCTGACAAATGAAGTGTATCCCCTTGAAAATCAAATGATAAAGGATTATTACTACAAAACAGTGTCTGCATAATCTTATAACAAGATAGTAAAGTTTGAGGACAAACTTTATGTTGGCTTGACTAAGCCTGGCCTGAAAAGTGTATAATGGTTTAAAATACTTTAGGTCTGACATTCTCTGACAAGTTTACAGGTATGATTGTTTAGAAGTGTAACATTTTAGTATGTTGTTTTAGGATACTAGCATATTTTAACATGATAGCATGATGCTAACACTTTTTAACATTAATTACAGGACGCTAACATTATTAACACGATACTATGATTTAACAATGTTAACATGTTTAACATGATGCTCAAGCTGGTTTTATACCACACACATTTACAAACAAAACAACGTGAGGTGGTGGTCATTAGAGTACACCTGATTATTATACATAACAGACGACGTGTCTATTCTGTATGTAATCTGTGAGGTAAAACAACAAAATGTCTTTATGATCCACATGATGTCACGTATAAAGACTTGCAAGCTAAGGAAAAGGCATGGGAGGCAGTTACAGCGACAAAATAGTAATTTGCACCAAATTCTCTCCTGCGCTGGTTTAGGGGCTGAATCCAAAGTCTCTATCTTATCCTTTTTTGTAACTTTTTCTGTAACAAATATAATGCAATGACCTTTCTTATATCTACAACTCACCGGGATGGTTGCTAGGGTGTTGTAATGTGATTGCTAAGGTGCCCAGGATGGTTGCTAAGGTGTTGCTATTTAGTTGCTAGGGTGTTTGCTAAGCTAATGCAAAAGTACCCAGGGATACTCGCTAACGTGTTACATGTAGTTGCTAACGTAGAGTAAAACTATCATTTTAACATTAACTTTATGCTGACATTAATTAGCATGATAGTAACATGTTTTAACATGACGCTAACATGTTTTAAAATGGTGCTAACACATTTTAACATGATCCTAGCACATCAGCATGATACTAACTGGTTTCTAACGGTTCTAATCATGTTAATTATTAACAGTAATCAACATGATGCTAACACATTTTAACAATGTTAATAAGTTTTAACGATGCTAGCAAGATTTAGCGTGACAGATTTACTGAAATACAACTTATTCATAATATGATGCTAGTGAAGAACTTTCTCTTGTGGTAATTATTGGGGGCATTACCCCCCTCGTTGTTTTAGCAAATAACCTAATTTATCTTAATTTTACTTCATATAAAGCTCTATTGATAAATTATGTACCATATATTGTTGTTTTTGAAATGACAAAGAGGCACAATATAACTTAATCATTTTGTTTAGTGTTAATTCCAAACACAGCAATAAGAACTAACATATTTACTTTATGTGGTTTCAGGGAAGAACACGTATGGGTAAAAATGTTCACAGCGGCACCGACAACCCTTTCTGAAGTTGTGCTTGTTGCGCAAAAACACATGTATTTACGGGCAACTTTAGAAAGCAGCTCTATGGGCTCCTTCTGTATGTAACGTGTGAGCTTGCTGTCTGCTTGAGCTGTCTTAGGTATGGACTATCTCTACGATATTATGGGTGCTATATATATTTTTGTGTTGAGCTAATTCATGTTGGTTTTAGGGTGCTCTAAATGGTTGCTAGGGTATGGCTGGGCAGGTTCATGATGATAATTAATGACTATTTGACAGAGTCAAACTACCCACTTGTCTCTACAATGTTCTGATGCCTCTCAACTATTTCAGTGTAAGTCAATGGGGTGGTTGCTAGGGTACTGTAACTGGCTGCTAGGACGTGGCTATGAAGTTGTCACCATCTGTTGCTGCTTGCTAAGATGAGAGATAAGCCCACCCCGAAGTCTATATAACATTCTGACACAAAACTATGACATCATAAAGATCTGCCCAATGTTAAGTCTATGGGATTTTTTTTCGATCTAAGTCTATGGGGTGGTGCTATGGTACTGTAACTGGCTGCTGGGTGTGGCTATGAAGTTGTAATGTCACCATTTGTTGCTGCTTGCTAAGCTCAGAGATAAGCCAACCTTCAAAAAGTTACATTTAAACAGTTAAAAGAGTTAGATAGTATTCAAGTATTGTCCAGAAATAGTAGTATGCAAGACAGTAATAGTGATGCTCATAAGTACCACTAATAAGTTACATGCAATCGAAAATGTTAATAAATAAATGCATATCTGCCGTGCTTTCTCAAGCCAACATCAATATTTCAGTTAAACGTTAATGTCAAAGTATTAATGTTCAAACCCTGTTTAATTGTACTAAATGTATTTGTATTAAATGTAATTAAATTAAATGTATTAAGATTAAAGTCATTTTAATCCCCCTTAACCCTCATCAATAATTCCTGCATTATTTCAGTCCACTTAAAGAAGTCCACTTGAAGAAATAAAAATTAAAGAGCATATTTATCTCGACTTGACGTGCAGACTAATCGGCATGTGACATTAAATAAGAGTGATTCGAAAGCATATGAAGCTGTCGCTCTCAAAACACTCTTGCAGTGTTTAACTTTATCATACAAAAACACTTTATCATACGCCAATCTGGTGAAGTGCCACTTATTCCTAATTCGTGTATCCTCATTTCTTTTCCTCAGACCTTAGCTCCACTCCCTTAGGACCCGTGTATCCTCTACAGGTGTAACGACTCCAGTGTCACGGTTCGGTTCACATCACAATTTTGGAGCCACGGTTCAGTTCGCTGTGGGGGCAGGGTTCATGGCATTGCACCAGCAATGCTAAAGAACACTAGATTCACTTTTAACTTTATAATAATAATAATACTCGAAGACAGTAACTTAAGTGTACGGGGGAATTCCCCCATCAGAAGCTGATATAAAGGGACTCATGAATTTTGAGGGCGGGGCTAGGAGTCGTTGTAGTAATACATTAAAAACTATCCCTGCATTTTTAGGAGAAGCTAGATATTTATAAAGTATAAATATCTGCATAAATGTGACAAATACATCATAAGGTGGTAATCATAAAGTATAATTTAAACCTTATGAAAAGTGTTGCTGTATTATGAAACGGATAATTTTGTCTCAACTCACTTAAAGCGCAGAAAACTTTAACTGTAAGGCAGCTGGTCTATAGAGAAGCACTGGGTTCGTTTGTAGAAACGTGCCATAAAGCAATAAAGCACCATTTGGTGTTTTGCCCCAGGCCGTTGTTTCTTGCTCCCCCTATGGGGCATGGATACCTTAAATTCCACATCTGCCTTACCCCCTCTCTCTGGTTTCAAATTAATAGAGCTTACTGAACATATATATGCAATATACAGTGTGATGTCATTGAGTTGTTATTGCCATGTTTGGTATCATTTAGGTTAGGTTTAGGTTATGGTGTGATTGGTAAAAAGATCTAATTTCTATTATTGTGGGATGTAGCATATTAAGGGCTTAAAACTTGGAAAATAATCTACACTTCTGTCATGGGTGTGTCCTTTCCAGGAGACCTGAACTGTATTGTGAACTATCCCAGCGGGGTGCCCCTTCAGGTCATGAGAACACACCAGACCAAATTGGCTGTAGATTTTATAACTCTTAGTCTTATCTGTGTATATAAGGAGACTAGGCAAAAGACTCAGGGAAGCCCTCTGTAACCAAAACTTCCTGCACTATTGCAGTGTGTCTATATTGCCAAGGAAGCATTCTGTAACCAGAACTTCTCAGACAACTACAGCTGTGTGCCTCATTTGCAGGTATGAATTTGACCTTGTACCCTGTTTTTGTATTTTGTTGATCATTTATTATTGTCCTTGAATTCGAATTCATGTTATGTCTTTATTTTTTTAATTGATGTTTAACCTGCCTGGCAGGTTTTCTTGAAGTTATTTAAAGTTAATATTGCATATGAAATTGGAGTCAGATTAGAATAAACCAACCAGTCAATTAATCAAATTATATTAAATTAAAGAACTTTTGCAGAAGTGCTATGGAAAGGCAGAACACGTGAGATACCTTCACCCACGCCATTGGATTCCGTCGTCGGGCCAATGAATGGTCCTTACAAAACTATCATCAACAGCTTTACATAGCAATCTTCATTTAGAAATAAGCAAGAGCACACTTCTTTACAAGCAGATGCCTTCACATACGCACAAAGAGGGAGAGAGAGCGCTGATTCACTCACGCTGATTATGTGTGGCTTAATTCACAAGTTCATAAAGTTCACTGCAATTTCTTGGACTATTAGCACGCTTCTTCACTCCTTGCTCCTCACCTCATTGCTGTGCATTTAGAATAGAGATGTCTATCAAGATGGCTGAGTTCAATTAGTTTTAGGGTCATGGGCTGGACGATGGAGGAGCAAGGAAACATCAATTTGAGTATTGAGAAGTACCCCTTGCGATACTTGCTTGTACACTTTTTACTGTGGTGCATTAAGGAACTGAATGTGCGCACTTAATAATGTCCAGTATAATTTTGGACACCACTACAAAATGGCTATCCTCTCAAACAGTTTACTATTTAAGGATGTAGTTATACACACTTTGTATATGTTTGGCTATAATCTGAATATGGCCAATGATGTTTTGGCTATCATCTGGTAGAGCTCATTCCTACAAGGTTCTGTGGTACCTGTGATTCTTTCCAGCTTAGCCAAGGTCAGTCCCAAAGCATTAGGCCTATGGGGGCTACGGGTGGAGTACACCCCTACCTTCTGACCATTCAGACGAGGAGGCCTTACTTTAGCTTTATAGCTCAGTTGCCCATTCTTATTGAAGAGGAAAATGATCCTGGAATGTGAAAGATAAGGAAGAAAAGTCACAACTTCCAATTGACCTTACTTAGGTATTGCTCAGGCCTATCTTGACGTTGTATCCAAGCAAGCATCAGATTTACTACTTTAAATGCCTACACCCACTCAACTGATATTGCAAGGTCAGCGGTTCAAACCACCAGCATTTTTTTCACTGCCTGTCACCAGCCAGCAACATGAACAACAGTGACCATAGGTGACAGAAAGCAGGCGTGGTGAGCGACTGGAGTCATGCGACAAAAGTTGAAAATTTTACGTTTATGCAAATGAGCAGCAAATTCCACCAGCGACTGCCAATGGAATGAAGTCAGTGGAATGCAAGTAATTCCTTTGACTCTGAGCCTGAAAAGTTTCATGAACCCAAACAGACTGGCATTTGCACTTGTGCCGAAGATATACAGCAAAGGCAAAAAGTATGCATTGTTCCTTGTTCATATTAAGCACTTTATGTTCTGATTACATGTATAATAAGCTCTGTCTGGGTTCACAAAACCATTAAGGCTTGGAGTCAGCAGTGTGTACCACCAGCTGGTGCAGGAGCTGCGGCTGGATAAAGTTTAGTTCCAGCAGTACTTCAGACTGAACAGGACCTGACACGTTTTTCCATGTATCATTTTTTAAACGCGTTCCTGTACGTACACAGAGACATATCATAAAATATAGGGAAATTGCTAACCGCTAAAGTCAACTTTTCCTCCATCTTTCCACAGCCTCCCCACCACAGCAGATGAATCACATGCATCATTCACTGACTTCACAGACCTTTATGACACTTCCTATTTCCGCTAAGTGAAGCAATGTATCGCTAATTCTGGTACCATTGCAACGCAGTCAAAACAGATGGCTGAATCTTCTCGCCAGTGTTATTGCAGCACACCAGGCTGCTCTAATTCTAAACGACACTCATCTCAGTTTTCATGATTTTCTGACACAAAAAGAACTGAGGAAAGCATGGGTGAGACTGATACGGCGGGATGAAGGTCTTGCTTTTAAAATAATACTATATCTTGCTAAAGTTAAGTTTAAAGCTATTAGTTTTGATTAATAATGACTGATAACATGACAGCAGGCCTGCGTAAGCATTTATTTTTTGTAGACTGTGCAAACTGAAAAGAAACAGCTTACCGCAGACATACAAATTTGCTCAAAATTCTGTAAATCAACATGTAAATCGACTGTTTTAGAGGTTGCTTTATTTAGGATACGTCAATGTTAGACTAAATTCGTAGCAAAACGTCTCTCTTAGTAATACGCTGAAGCTAATAGGATATCTAGCAACCAGAATTCGTTGACATTTCAAACGACTAAAGATAAAAATTAACTTTTAAACGAAGAACTTGTATCCCTTGTCCAGTTTCACTGTGGTATGCTCTTTCACCAAGCGAACCACAAATTCTTGACCAAATTTTGGTAATGTCAACAGAGAGGATCTCATTCGACGTTCTCCACTGCGGAGCTAGCCAAACCAGAAAAATCGATACACCGCTTTCAGATATCAATTCGGTGAGATAAAGGTTTATTGATAGTCGCTCGTAAAATTCGCTGCTCATTTGCATAGTTATTTTTTTTTTACTTTTGTCGCGTGACTCCCGTCACATTTTGTAACCTTTGGTCTCTGCCGTTCGTGTCGCCAGAAGTCACTAGCTTTTCGATTAAACTAGATCATGTCGCTTGGTCGCTGGCGGTGTGAACGGGGTTTAGTAATGTATAATAGAGCTCAGTTCAAGACAATAATGCCTTGTAGTAAACAACCACAAACCAGATGTGAGAGTATTGTTCTAGCCCAACCAGAGAATGCTCAGGGTTATTGAAGACTGACGACTCAATCTTTAAGATGGCCCGAGAGGAACTGCATATGGAAGGCTGTCGTGGAGTGCCATTTTTGACCGCAAAACATGAACTCACGTATCCAATCGGCACAGTCTGAATACGCCCTGAAAAAATTAAATACATACAGCAGAAGCTGCAATACAACCAAAAAAGAAAGCGTGTCTTAAACTATGCATGGATTTAAAAGTTTCTTTAATTTTACCTTGTTCTAATGAATTACCCGTCCCACTTGTGCTCTGAAATGAACTTTTGTTCTGTAACTGTAATCCACGGTTCATACAGTCTGTTAGCATCGACTGAAGAGACGACATCTGTTTCTTATGTGCTCGTATGGATCCGTCTACCTTTTCTCTGCGTTTGAAAAACACAAACCTTTTCATTCAAGCTGTTTTCTACTCAGCTCATGTGAAAATCATACTGTTTTGAGAACCTACCTGAGATTTTTAATCTCTCCTCTCATTACTGATACTTGTTGTGTAAGTTTTTTTATTTCTGCAGCACAACTGCATTCTGGCGACGACATTCTAATGATGGTAAAATGCTACAACCAAAACCCGCACACCTTATGTAATAATTTATTTTGTAATACTGAACTGGTGTGGTCGTTCCTTTAGCTACTATTCCTCTGCTGCAATACGAACACGTGTTTTGCTATTGGCAGAAAAATGATGGACGACCAATTCCTTACGCAGGGTTTTCAAATACGCAATACTACCAAATTCTTAAGCTAAATAATAATACCCGTGTCCCATGAGAAAAAATATGGCAAAATTGAGCCATTTCACAGAATCTGTTTTCATAAGAAATCTGTAATATGTTAGGTAAAATACACCATTTTATTGTTCCAGATTTTTACTCAGTCCTGTAACCCTAACACATTTCCCCGTTTGGTCTATAGAATTAAATTTGGAACATTCTAAAAGACACATTTTTAACAGGAAATTGTATAAACTGAATCTTCTGATGGCCATGGGAAAACCTAAAGTTAATTTTCTGATTTTCTTTTTTGTATATTTTATTACATTTTATAGTTATGACTAACAGGGTCAATCTCAGCATGCTGTTCTGTTACCTATATTATTTCTTAAAAATTATTTATTTTAATGTTGGTAAATCACTAAATCACTTACCTGAGATTGACTAAATAAATGAAAAAGAAGAATAAAATAAAATGTGCAAAATCGCTTATCATTTTAAAAATTTTGAGGGTTGTTTACTTTTCAAACAATGTATTGAACATATCTACAAAGGAAATTACATTTAAATACAGAGAAATAATGATTTGTCTCCCAGACCTCATGGGCTTGTACTATGAAAGTTGCTGAACAAAGGGTTACAGAATTAGTTTTGAGTTAACAAAACCAAACCTATGTAATCAAGCTTTATTAGCACTATGAAGCAGCTCAACTTTCATTTTGGTGTCTGTGACATAAATAAACATACAGTACAATAATTGGAAAGGTTTGTTATAATTGGTTCACGCTCATCTGAATCCTTGTTTCAGATCAACACATTTCAAGTGACCAACAAGTAACCACTAGGTGTCACCGTGGAGTCCAGGGAAGCCTCAAAACAATAAGGCACATTTGCTTCAAAGGTTTCAGTATGGTGACCTTCGTAGTTCACTAGTTTTGTGGAGGCCACGAGATATTAATATGTGGTAACGTGATACTATATCGTGGCCACAAAATATTAATTCGTGGGAATGTCATAGCATGTTCCGACCACAACATAACTTGTGGGAACATGATAATGTGCTGTGGCCACGAGATCAGTTTACGACGTACTTATGTCGTGGCCACACGATGTGATGCCATTTCCTCATCATAGGATCATCATAGCACATCCTTTCTCGTGGGCATGACTTTTTATGTTGAGGGAACAACATCCTTTCTCGTGGCCACGACTTCTTATGTTGGCTATGAGGTATGGAATTAATTTTGTGCCAATAAAAATGAACGCATACTTTGAAACTCGAGGGCAAACGTGTAACATGGATTTCAAACAAACCAAACCATGTTTTTAAAAAAACATTTTCTAACTCTTTCACGCAAGTTCAAAATTTTCAGATAGACTCCCCGGCGTGAGTTTATTTTTAATGCGACCGTTATTTTGCAATGAATCACGTTCCAGTTACCATGGAGACAAATATAGCTTGTGGCGTGACATTACACAGTCACAGTGGCGCGTTGCAGCTTATATATATATATATATATATATATAAATGTTTATATATATATATATATATATATATATATAAACTTACTTGTTGTGTAAGTTTTTTTATTTCTGCAGCACAACTGCATTCTGGCGACGACATTCTAGTGATGGTGAAATGCTACAACCAAACCCCATACACCTTAGATAATAATTTATTTTGTAATAGTGAACTGGTGTGGTCGTTCCTTTAGCTACTATCCCTCCGCTGCAATACGAACACGTGTTCTGCTATTGGCAGAAAAATGATGGACGATCAATTACTTACGCAGGGTGTTTAAATACACAATACTACCAAATTCTTAAGCTAAATAATACCCGTGTCCCATGAGATGCAAAATTGAGCCATTTCATGGAATCTGTAAAAACCTACCCAATCCCATCTCTGTATTGTTGTATTTTACCATGAAATACGATTTAAATCCTTCTGAAATCAAATATATAAAAGCTTTATATATATAAAAAAAGCTTTATATATGCAATGTGCAATGAAATGTGAAATGTGAAATGTAATATAGCATATATAGAAGCGCTATGTAAAAGATAATGTATATGAAAAGCGCTATACAAATAAATGTTCAAATTTAACTTACATATGTTTATTACTGGTATTTGTGTTTCTATTTATCTTTAATTATTTGTGATCGTGCAACATAATTTAAAATGTAAGAAACAAATAAACATTACGTGACTAAAAACGTTAACTGTGGCACATAATTGTGCCACAGGTTGTCTGACGTCACACCAAGATGGCAGCGTCCACATTCGGAGATGAAGACACGGTCGAGTTGCAATCGCTGCAGGCAGAACTAGAGATCGTAGAGAAGGTGATCCAGG
>JAZGTJ010005167.1:0-28367 GCA_036877575.1 Botia almorhae
GACCTTTAAAGCATGCGCCCCCTTTCCTTCTTTCACATAATGGTACGATCCTAGTGGGTCCTCCCAAGTGATTAGCTGCATGGTGTTCCCAAATGAAGCCCCGCCCCTACTTACGGCAGAAGATTCGGCTCTCCCCAACGGGAGTCGGCTCTTCTCGTTCGCTACAAAGAATCGGCTCTTAGAGCCGTCTCATTCGCGAACGACACATCACTATTGCTGGTAACACTTTGAAAATGTACAAAGTTCAACATGTTTCGAAGTTGATTACAAATAACCTTCAAACAAATTTCTCTCCATTCTTTTAGCTGAGACAGTTGCAAACTGTGCTATCTGTCAACCAACACATGTAAAGGCTTCAAAATGGTCTCTTACCTTAACCAAATTCACAATGGCTTAAAATAATGATTTATAATTTGAGCTGATGGGTCAGATTAAACATACGCAGAATAAACTACATAACAGTATTATTAAAACTGAAAAAAATCCAGGTTATCCGAAATATTGTTCGTGGTATTCAATAAAATACATCTTTAGTTTTTGAACATTTACCATTGGGTTTTTATTATATTAAATGGACCTACACTGTGCTATTACTTCCTGACATGACCTTTCATGATCTTTCAAGCAAAATTAGGGATGGAAAAGCCTAAACAAAAGTGATTTCTTTACAAGCAGTTCTTGCTGTTCAAAGTCTTTGTGACGGGAAACTGCGTCTTTTATGCTGTAATAGAGTCTGAACACATTGACTCTCTTTGAAAAGCACCTGCAATGGCCAGACATATTTCCTTCCACAGCTGTGATATTTGTACAGATGTGAAAGTAACCGAAAAAAACACAGTACTCCAGCCCTCAACGTGTCATAATAAATCCCAGGACTTACTCCACCAAACCTTTTATGGAAGTTACAAGGTATATGTCAGAATGGAACCTACAACAGACAATTCAGAATCCAAGATTATTACTCCAGTTGGGATAATGAATGAACCAAAATAGCTTCAATTTGTTTAGCAGTCTCAATCCTGAAACAACCACCAACATTAATTTTTATTACACATTCTCAAGGGATTTTGATAACCCCCATAGAGTTTTCACAGAGCTGTGTGTTGTGTTGTGAAGTGCCTGGACACTATTGTCATCTCTCAAGATTACAGCCAACATATTCTGTTGACCACAAAGCATGTTATTAAAGCACAAGTTTGTTTTCAGTATGAAAGTTAAAATGTTGATGAAAAAGTTATAAATTTGATAAAGTTTTGGAACGTAACATTTTTATTTTTATTTTGCATTCATTTTTATTTTGCATTATTTTTGCATGTTTCCCTTGTTAGAAGTACTATGGCATACAACTGTAATACAATGTAAAATGTAATACAACTAAACATAAATATCTCTGCAATTGTAAACAACAAGTGTCTGTTTAAGTCCAACAGCACTACTAACGTTTTAGGAGAGTTATAACTTAGGCAAAAAGATATGGACAGAGAATTTTTCCTCATGATGTTCTCACATTCATAATGTCAACACATGCACAGGGCAGTTCATTTCCTTGCACTTAGGGGCAAAGTGCAGAGATGAGGAAACGGAAAAAGACCTCTATTCAGAGGTCTTATCTCAATTGCCTCCTGAAAACAGGTCAGAGGACCAATCAATGTAGAGCTGGTCAGTTGGGTTGTTGCTATCTAAATAGGAAATGCTGTAACATGCCAAAACACCAAAGTCTCACAAGCCTGAGACAGCAGACTTTCGGGCCCACATTTCCTCTATATTCCGGTTTAACAAGCCAACAATCCATCACTTATATTTGGCTCCCTTCCTTTTGCTAGTTTATGACTGGCCTGTGTGTTTACACACAGCGGAGTTGTTTATCAGGGACATTTCAATCCAAGCACAAGGTAAACATGAATTGGTAACACTTTATTTCGATAGGCCACTTTAGACATATTCTACATTCTAATTATAAGTAACTTTGTGACTACTTGTCAGCTACCAGTTATTAGAGTATTGGTAGACGTCTGCTTAATGTATGCTGACACTTTATTTTGATGGTCCGTCAACAGACATTATACTTACTATAAGTAACTTTGCAGGTACATGTCAATTTATTCTACTAACCCTTAACCCAAACCCAACAATGTACTGATATTCTAATGAGAGTCAGTTGACATAAGGTTGCAAAGTTACTTTTAGTTAGTTGAATGTCTAAAGTGGACTATCAAAATGTGTAATCCATAAATGGTTTCTGGGATAAAACAATAAAAAATATGTGCTGCATCTGGTTAGGAAATGTATGTAAATGTAAATATATACACAAACATTAAAATGTCGTGTCAGATGGCTGATTATTTCTTTTGAATGTTATTTTTATTATTTGTGATAGTTTTAATTATTTATACACAGGCTAAATTAGACAGAGGTCACTGACTGTTGAAATGCAACCTGTTGTTTTTAACCATATCTTGCCATGAACTTTACCTTTTTTTTGTATTGTGTCAAATTTAAACTTTATCTGTGACACCTGCATTGTGGGCCATTTAATTTCACATCCAACTTTCTTTGAATGCGTCCTTAGCCCTGAGCTCTAATGCTGCTTTTCTTTGAAAATTCAGTTCTGTTGGCCGACCTGAAAAAGCAATAGCTTTACCCTTATTGCATAATGATGAACAGCTGCTGGGTCTGCCTTATCTCAGTCGTTAGATTTCAGAAAATGTGAAGTGATTTATCTGTCTGAATGTGAATTATGATATTAGACCATACGTTTCTAAGAAAACAGTATCAGTCAACTGAGAAGTGTGGTTTAGAAAGGAATTCAGCAGTCATTTAGCCACGGGACACTGTGTAGGACATAAGCGGGGTTTTTGTGTCCTGCAGATTTTTGGACTGAGGCCAGACTAGCAGCACTCATGTTTAATTTACAGCCTCTACCAGCTTTTTACACAGACAGCCAGACTGCAAGCACCTGAACTCACCTCCAGAATTAATGCATCTCTGAGAGCTCTCCAACCTTTCGAGCCATGGGCACTTCCAGGAAAAGGTAGTAATTGCAGAAGGTGCTGAAATCCTCTTTCACTTGCTTACAGAAAGTGACACTTCTGAAATCTTCCCATTTACATTCTGTAAAAAAAAATAATAATCAAATGGTGACAGATTTATGAGAAAAGGGGTACAGGTGTGAAAGATTGTTGACAGTTTTTTAAAACAAATAAAAAACATTTATCTGAGCTGTTTCTGTTCCTGTTTTTCATGTATCCTCCCCCATAGCACTATTAATGCACACTTTAATAAAAAAGTGTTTACGAAAAATTGAGAGAATGTATGTATTTTAAAAAATCATGAAACTTCTATTCTCTAATCCAGAGATAATATGATAATATGAAGAGATATAATGTTTTACCATTTCTTACATCATAGCCAATTATATGTGGGTGTATGAATGCAATATCTTTCTTGGATTTAGAAATGAATAGTACATTTCTAAAAGTGCTTGTATATTCATTTGAATAGGTAAAATATGCCTTTATTCTCCTTGATAAGCAAAAGAAAGTACTTTGCATAGAGATGCAGTATGCATGCTAGCATACCCAAATGGAAAGCATGTCCCTATAGAAAATACCCATATCTGTATGTGGGCTGAATACGTGGCCAAATGAAGCATGACAGTTGTGCTTGGTGTATATACCTCCCTCCCTGCCACACTAATTTATATCTTCTTTATATTTTCACCATAAATAGAGAGCTTTTAGCTGGTGTTGATGAAAATCATCCAGAGAGAGGCAGAGTGCAGGGCTGAAAATGCCAGGTCTTCTTAATATCCATAATAGGAGAGAGGAGATAAATCTTATGGTCTCTTAACTCTAATTGGTTTATTTGCTGTATAAATATCTGACACATTAAATTGGAAAGCACATAATTTAATGAGACGGTGTCATCCGCTTGAAAAGATGACAGATTACATAGCTGAAAACAATGGCAGTGTTTGATGCTCTGGCTGTTTTATTTTGAGCAGCAGAATTATGGTCTTTGCACTCAGCAACAAAGAAATACAGCATCTTTGATATACACACATTCAAGCAGCTGCAGAATGTTATGTGGTCACACATCTGTGATGTTGAAACAATCTGACTGTGCAATAACCAGGTCCAGGCCCATCTGCCTGACAGCTTGTGGCCTCTGTGATTCAGTATAATGTAGATGCCAAATGACTCCTGCCAGTCTAGTCACTTCTCCTCATTGTAGAATTTTGTCCCACTTTGTCGAACTACAGATGACCTACTACTATGTTTGGGAACATTTGCAATATATAAAAGCACGCTGGGTGTGATATCCCACAATGCAATGTGGTATGTGTTTAGCTTGAGCATTCTATTGTGACAAATGAATCGAAAGTAGCACCAGCTGCAATTGTGAACACCTCTTTCTTGACTTATTATTTGGCAAGCTGCCAAAAGTAACAAATTAAACAAAAACATAAAATTGCTTTGAAAAATGTGAGCTATTTATATTTGAGATGACAACTGGAGTTCACTTGCTAAATTAAACCGCCATGAGATCAAGAGACAGCAATGTTGCAAAATACTGATTAAAATGTTTTTTGCATTTTACACTGTTTGACATACTATTGTTTTCTAAACAATTTGCTATTACGTATATGGTAATCTAGCTCAACAACGTTTGCTATGTCAGAAAAAAGAATGTCTTTGTGATTAAATACTGTGTCTACAGTAGGCTGGTAGATGGACTTTCACCAGTGTTGCCTTGATCAAGGTATTTAGAACACAAGTATTGTCAAGGATATCTGCTAAGATGTCTGTGTTTGCACACAGTCCTGGCTGTGTAAACAGGACAAAAATCAAAGTGGATCGGACCGATCACCACAACACCATAACATTCTCATAGCCAATCAGCAATGGGGGCGTATCCACCAGCTGTTAGTCATTGCCTGTGTTGTATTGTGTGCTTGGTATTTTAAGGGCAGACCAGTGAAGGGAGGGGTGTGTTTGTTTGGGTGTCAATTTCAAATATCAACACCTCAGAAATCTCTTATTGCACCTTTAACCCTGAGCATTATAATTTAGTTTGAGTCTTAGTTACACCTTGTTACACTAGATTTCTTAGTCACACTAGCCATCATGCTCTGATTTTTTCAGCTACAGAAGCTCAGATCATATCTATGACTGTTAAACATAATATTGTAAACACTAACTGAATTTGATAGATGCTTGAGTTATATATATATAAACAGCCCCTAAAGAATTCCAGTTATTTTACTAACTACAAGTTGAATTTAGGGGAAGCTGTAGCAAGCAAAGTTGTAGTTTTAGTTAGCTTGTATGCGGCCATTTTTGTATTCCATAGTCAATTATTGACACTTTTCACAGACCCTCCACGGATATCTTCTCAATCTGATACCAAGGATACTGTGAAGTATGTTACTTAGTGCTGCCTTTGTTGATCGGTTACTTAGACAACAAGAATGACAATTAGCTGTGAACTAACATAACGACCCCAGTAAGGGTATGAAGCTGTGAACATTCTGTTAATTGAACTTCTGAGTTCCAGTAATGTTGAACTATAAGAATGTACTGCGTGATGTTGCCATCACAAATCAAACAGCTCCCTTCCCGCCATTCTTTAATTAGTTTGTCTTGTCTGAAACCTGCACTAAACTTGTTACTAGGCAGCATTTCATTATAATCCCTGCCACATAAAACTAGGGACTAAATTGTGTTCCTCAACTGCTAGGTCTCAGCAAGGGATATGTCACATTTCCTCTCTATGAAAAGCTATTGCAATACTTGTCAGGTTTGTAAAACCTTGAAACCTTCAGTAAAACCTCCTTTAATATGTGTTTTATTTGCAGAGTGACAAAAGAAGTTTCATTAGGCTGTTCTTATGGCTGAATATCTAGTTAATTGAACTAAAACACTTTAACAAGAATTGTATTTCTACTGCATGTCTATCAAGAGAATCCGATTCGTCTATATGTAACCATTTAAGAGTTGAAACATGTGCCCCTGTTTCGTAACCTTTCTTTCTATAAAATCACAGGGGGACTCAGTGATTGCCTACGGAACGTCTATTGAGAGTAATAAAGAGCTCCATTGTCTTGAATAAAGGCAAATAGCTTGAAGCGGATGGAAGTCAGCGACAGTGCCTCTGGGTGGTTTACAAACACAATCTAGACAAACTGTTTGTGCATAACCTGTGCCATGCTGGACTACAGGTGGACCAAAGAAGTATCAGACTAGGATTATCTCATATGAGGATTAGTTCCAGATGTGCACGGTTTGCATTTATAAATGGCCTCCAGATGAATGCTCTTTATTAAACCGATTACCTCCACATGGGATAAATTTGTTTCCGCAATGATTAGCTAGAAACGATCTGTGTTTACGGCAACATGGGTAGTGGTAGTGCAGGCTAATGTTTCTGTTGACAATACACTCCATTTAAGGGATGTGGCAGACAATTGTGCTAGGTTAGTTGAGATCCAGCACTGAATGTGATCCAGAGCGCCACGTATTCCTGCTCTTTAAAACAGTTGATACTGCTTGACGCGAAATCACATCATTCTTTCTCAATTTATTCTGAATATTCCCTAGGGAGTTCAGAAAGTACTGCAAATTAAGCGTGCTGCAAATAGCTGCCCAATTCTCCAGATTTATTTTAAACAAATGTTAAAAAAGACTGTAGTTCTGTGGATTTAAACTTTTTTCAATTTATGGCCCCCTATTGTCCACAACAGTATTTAAAGGCCCCCCCACAAAACATTTCTACCCAATTAAATATTCTAGAGCTTGGCAAATCTACAAAACTGTATATCCATTATTAAACCAAACCAAACACTAAGAAATATTTTGATTGTATTGTTTAGGCTTTTTGCCTTATTTTAAAATCATTGTAAGTCATGCCAAGGCCCCCTTGATGGTTTGCAGAGGCCCCTTAGAAAATCATTGATGTAGTTTTAAAATATCATACATACTACATATAAAATAATATATCTAAACCTATATTTTCAATATCATTAAATATATCTGTCAAATCTATTTAATATTTGAATTGGTGACACACCAATTTAAATTTAAATTTAAATCAGTAACCAGTAAAAATGACCTAAACCACTGGCACCACATACACTATAGACACCAGATACTTCATCTTACCATAAGATAGAAATGTTAATAATTTTGAGTATTTGGATGGGAGTTTGCACATTTTTTGGTCTATGTACATGTGTCAGATGGATGTCTTTAACCATTGTGTGTAAAGTCTAGCTGTTTGACAGAGAGATGTAAACCTGACTTGTGTCCTGAGAACACAGCAGTTTCCCCAGACTAAGAGTCACAGTGTAACATGCTGACTGCCTGACATATTACAATACTGCCAAAATGATGCCATAATAGATCCTAAATAAATCTGAAGGCTGTTTGGGCTTGCATATAGTCATCACTGGATTTTGATGACTATAAAAAATCCACTTTCATGGTCTGATAAGAACTAATTTTATTGGTTTAAGAGCCTCTAAATATTTTTCACTTTTTACCATGTTTTCTGTACAACTGTGCTATGCTATTAATTACTTGTTATGTGCTGGTTTATTATTATGGTATAATAAATGTAATCTCATTAGTCATACAAATCATTTTGTGTTAGTAGGTGGTTCTTAGACAGTTGTAGCTGCAAAAAGCTTTAGACCTTTGCTGCAGTCAAAGATCTAGCTATATTACACTATTTGCATATTAACTTGGCACCAATTTAGTTTTTATCTTTTATTTCTTTATTTAAAATATTTATTTTGAAGATGTAAAATTTTATTATCAAAATACTAATTGTAATTAATGTAACTATAAGTGTGAAGGTAATGTTTAATTTTAGTTGATCGCTAAATATTGTGCAACTATTTATCTGTATCTGTAACTACAAATCTGTATTATGTAAAGGGTCCATATACATGGTTTTTCTTTTAAAAAAACAACAATAGATTGCACATTGTTACATTTTACCCCAAATGACTGTACTGCATAAAAACTTATGTTCTTCAAAGCAGCATGGTCACCCAAGGATAGAGAAGTCATAAATATTACAACTATCCAGCTCCAGTTACCATGATCGAAACACAAACTGGGGACATGTACTTTCTTTAAACATACGGAAAGCATTCAGCGTATTTAACAGCATATATAGAGGGGGTTGGATAGTCAGTTACAGCCCATATTTATTTGGCATTACATGGCATTCGAATGAGATCAAGTAACAATACAGGTGCTGAATGGTTTGGCCGGTCAAAGCGCATCTACGGAGTGCCAGCGGTTCATGAGATCATCAGGGAAATAAAGCAAACAGAACAAAAAGGCCCAATTGATGGCAGTACCTGTTTTGAGGGGCACATCTGATTTTTATTAAAAGCACTTTGAGAGGAAATAATAACAATAATCATAATAAGAGCAAGATGTTCACTGGCCTATGTTGCGTCACTCACACTAAAAGTTAAGTGAGACAATCTGCTCTCTGCAAGAGTCAGGCTATGTGCAGCATTTCCTTGCAAGCAAACTAATACTCAGCGTTGATACAAAAACATTATGAAATGCTAATACATTAATAAATGTGTGTGAATGTCTACATAAAACACAAAGATAACCACCAGTCTTTTTCTAAGAGGGGGAACTGTATGAGATGCCTTTTCCTTCCTTTTTCAGAATTTCTTGTAAATCCAAAATTAAATTCTTTAAAAACAATAACGTTACGGGTTCTCATCAACATCGTTCTGTGAAACTTAACAGGGGACTATTTAATACAGGCAGTGAAACCATTGTATCCAAGTCTTGGCAATAGTTTAGAGACCAACTGTGCACAAGTGATCACAAGGAAAACTTTATTAGATAAAACATCCTACTTAGAAAGAGTTCTGTTAAATTGCAATACTACTGCTAGGATTAAAAGCACATTGGTCTGAAATGTTGTTCAATTTACTTGGCTTGCATTCAAAAGCTTTGCCTAGAATTGTTCCAAATGAATAATAAATAACGTGTACAGTATGTAATACATGTAATAACATTTTAGAAAATAATCAAGCTTCTTATTTGACCTGTCATACAATTAGGGTTAAAAAGCACAACTGCTCTGCTCTTTGGTCTGTTTTAATAGTGGTACATGCTTCCAATCACTCAACATGTTCAGACTCTTATGTGTGGGGGATGCTGGTACTCCACTGGGGGCTGAGGGCCTAGAGTTTGGTGTTGAGTTAGCCTTAAGAGAGAGAGAGAGAGAGAGAGAGAGAGAGAGAGAGAGAGCTTATCAGACACATTCCCGATGTCCCACTGCAGCAGACACTGTTCATGGGTTCAGCGTGTGTTTGTTTACTTTGAGAAAGTTTGGTAATATAGCAAATCACGGAAGTCTATAATGGCAGTTTCTGTTTGTTTGTCAAATTTGTTTGAATCTGATTTTCCAGAGAAGAATCATCTCATTTGTGTAGTTTTCCTAGCTGTGTTGACAGTGCTGTCTATGGCAAGAAAGTCTTTAGAAACGTTTGTCGAATACTATTCATCATAACTGCAGTATATTGTGTTTTCTGGTTTGGGTAATGCATATAATGCCCCAATTTCCAAGTAAAAATGTGGAGATGCAGAAAAGAATGACCTCATTAAATCACACAGTTATATCACACACCTTTTATGCTTTTTATTAGTTTGTGCCTGACAGTTCATTACTAAGCTATAGTTATGTTCTCTAGGTCAGGGGTCTTCAACCTTTTTCAGGCCAGTGACCCCTTGGTGGAGTAAGAGGTGAAGCAGGGACCCCCTGTTACACATATTGTGTAAAACTGAGTGTTGCATTTTAAGCCTGGCCTATAACATCATGCATATATTTTCATATCATTGCATTTACATTCTTTATGATGCTAACATTGCAAAGATATAAAAATAATCATAAAGTCATATACCTGTATGTAATGTTTTATTTGACTTACTATATATTTTTATTGGGGGGGGGACAAAGAAACATTTTAGCTTTAACTTTAAGTGGAATTAACATTTTCTTTTTAATTTACAAAAAAATTGTTTGAGATCAAACTATTCACAGCTGTCCCACTGCAGTACCATCACAGACCCCCTAATAAATTCCCCTGGTCTAGATGTAAACAAGCCAACACTCCTCTAAACTCCCACAATTACTGATAGTTCCAGATGTGTGATGTTTGGCTGTATAGCTCAATACAATTAATTTCTCTTTTTTATATTTATTTAGATTTTTTTTTGGTGTTTTTTTGTCCACATTTTTGACCAAACAATTGTTTGACCAGAACATCTGAAGAAATAAAATCTTGAGGATTGTGATGTTTTCCTTATAGTGAAAACTATTAATTCTGGCCAAACTCTAATAAGACTGCAAAATCAATGTCTGGAGAAACTCAAAGAAAGAAATTCATGCCTAACTTTTAATTCATGTATTATTTACTCACCGGGTTTCTGTAATAGACGCCCCACTTTTCTATTTTTGTCTTTGAGCGAGAATCAATTAAAGGATGAAGCATTGCAAAGAGAGGAGTGGCAGTGGAGGTTAAGAGTATTCACCTCTAAAGACCTAATTTAGTTTTGTCTCGTTTTCAGGAACTTTGCTGGACACACATTGGTGAGTACATACACAGACCCTTACCACAATGTGAAAGTCTGGGAAATGTCAACAAACACTAGACTTCTCAATAGTTACTGGAAAGGCCACCACTACAGAGGCATGTCCAAGCATTTGATTCAAGGCGCCAGTGCAATACTTTCAATGCCGATCGTTTCAAATGCAAGACCTTTGCACAACAACAGACAACCACATCTGTGGTGTAGCCATTAGTTTCATGAAAAGAGTTCTAACTGACATTCTAACCTGGGCAAGGGCCAGTTGTGATATCTATTTAAACTGGATTGCAGGTTTTATTCACATTGAGTGTTGTAAGATGTAATAATGGAGATCTGAAAGCGTTCTGTTTGAACTGAACTATAGCTAATAAGAACTATGAGAACTCAAAAGGTCATGATAGCAAACAGCACCACTTGCTCTCATTTAATAGCTCAAATACTTTGACAACATAAGATCAAATGACATTGCATGTGAAACAAGAATTTGATTTGTATTTGCTTGGTTAACTGCATTGAGGATCAACTTAAAAATGTTTCAGCAAAAGCTGGTAGGATCATTTTCACATATGGGTCAAACAAACAATGGGTTGCCATGATATCTTGACATCTTTGCATGAAGCCAAAGAGCTCTGATGACATTTAACATCATTTGGACGCGTCATCTGTTTTCACACCCAGCCGCAGTGTCACGAATGAGCACAATGAAACTTTTGCTGAGGAAATTGGAAAACAAAAAAGGGTCAATAATGTTCATGAAATAATTCATTTTCAAACACACATTGTCACATGATTTAAAAGATGTTTTATCCCATTCTAGCATACACAAACCCACGTCATGTTTAAACAACACACCATGGAGCCTTATGTTTATAATTTTCTCATTTCTTAAGTTATGTATTTGTGTGCTTACTGGACAGAACCTGAATCATTTACCTAAACTAGTTGTTGTTAAATGCCAAATATGTTTGGTCAAAATATCTTTATAGGTATGTTGTATCTGTTTGGACAAGCCCCTCTTATAACAGCCAGATTGCCCTCATCATTAGATTTTATTTGAGCTGAAGTTGTTTTCTCTAGTTCATTTGCTTTCCTGCTGAAGCATTGCAAATCTAAGCTGACACATCTGTCGACCCTTATTGTTCTAGAGCTGTTTACACTCTGACAAATCCATGGAAAAGATTTCCATTACATTTAAAAGTATTTGTGCAACTTCTATTCCCTCAATTTAAATTACTGTTCACCCTGTCAGTTTAAATGTTTTTTTTTCTTATTTAATAGGATAGTCTCTTCTTAGTCACCTCCATTAGTTAATAAATACGGTAAGACTTTACAATAAGGTTATATAAGTTAACAATTCACGCAATAGTTTCAATAGTCAGGCAGAAAGGCTGTCTGAAACATACAATTGCAAGGTAATTGGAGTTAATTTCTTGATAATTAATAATATTGTAATATAATATTGATCAGGTTAAATTCTAATCAGTTCCTGTAAGAACAAGCTATGAACCCTCCACCAATCCAGCACCCACACATGGAATTTAGTAGCCAGGTCTTCGTTCTGTATACGGCTGTGACGTAACCACAAAGATAAAAGTCAAATTAACATTTCCTGCGAAATCTGACCCAAAAACTCAAGTTATAAATCATTACTATAAATCAATACACCTGTTATGATTGGATTCGCTGCTACTTTTAGCTGGTGTTAGTTGAGTTCACCCAAATGCCTTATGCCACATTATGTGGAAAAAATGTATGCCTTTATTTCAAATCATTTATAGTATCACAAGCACCACACAGCTCAAGAATCTATTATAACAGAAACTAGGTACAGTATGTACACTGTACCATTTTACTTTAAACATTACGTTGGTTCCTCCAGAAATGATTCTTGTATTCATACACATTTTGGGAGTCGACTATAGTCGAGACATCAAAAAGTGTATGAAAAAGTGAATTTTATATTCCATAAGTGTTACAAGTATGTTTTCACAATGAACTCAAAGAAATCCAAGAAGCTACAAGTCTGATCCGTGTCTCTTTGGCTACCAGCCCAGGGAAAGACTGCCTACCCTTCCAAATATGTACGGATGTAAAATACTAATGGATGAATAGATAAATAAATGGTTGGATATAAAACAAATACTCATGCTGGCTAACCTTTAACTTTTTCTGTCCCCTGTAGCAGGTATGCAGTAGCACTGAGGCAAATATTACACAATGTACCAGAGCTAGGAACAACTGAAATCTGACAATAACATTATAAGTATACAGCTGAGGATATTATATTTGTTTGTTTACAGATGGTATAAAATTCCTAAAGTTATGTAGAAATATTAAGCCAGTTTCTTACTTTTAACCAGTGTGTTCAAAGCAGATTGGACACATATAATACTGTGATGTCTGTGACTGAAACAGCTGAATGGCTGATCTGCTTAGCTGTGATTATCAGATGGTTTTCATCTGATGTGGCATTTAACCTTATGTTAAATATCTTGCTCATAGGCTGAATAGTTAAAATTGAGAATTTAGTACAGGATTGAAAATTTAGTACAAGCTCAATGGCTAAGCCATTCATAACTATAAGGTACCTGATCCTTTCACCCAGACCAAAACTACCAATAAATGTAAAAACTTCTGTGAATTTTCTCTTCATTGAGCAACATAGAAATTGATCTTTCAAAACACAAACATTCTGAACTTTTAAAGTTCTTAAAAATCTTAAGTTTACCCTTGCCTTAAGAAACCAATGTGAATGTGGAACACAACAGGAGATAATTATACTAGAATGTCTTAGCTACTCTTTCCATACAATGACAAGCATGATTTTTAAAGCTTGTGATTGTGGTGCATGAGTCATACTGCCCACTTTTATGATGCTTTTATTGCGCTTTTTTGCCTTTGTGGAGCTTTAATTGTATGGAAGATAGCAGCATTAACAGCATTGTTTTGTGTTGCATGGAAGAAAGTAAGTCATACAGGTTCTGTATGAGTAATTGAAGTAAAAAAAAACCTTCAAAGTTGATTTAAATAAACATGTCCCTAAAACATAGCAACTACAACTGTATTTTTAATAGGTAATAATTTATTTACACAAAAAACAAAGACCTGTTGCAGTTATTTGACACCAGAATTCCAGAACTGAGTTTTGTAAACATATTCACAAATCTTTCACAAACCAAAAGAGTTATTCGACAACATACATTTTTATAAATTCTCAACAGGGTGACAAGTTTTATTCATTGCTAATAATTAAACTTGTTAATTAGCAAGCAACACATCAGGGGTTAAGCTCGGTGTCATCAAAACATGGGAACACATAAACTGCAACATTTCACCGGCCTTCCCTGATGTGACTGGAATGCAAATATCCAAAGACAGGTACCAGGGGGACAGCATGAGCGATGTTTTAAAGAGTTGAGTTTCATGTTTTGAAAATATTTAACACATACAGAGTGCATTCTTGAATCTGCCCCCTGACGGAGCTGGATGTTTGGCCTTGCTGTACAGCAGACACTCCCCGTTGTTTTGTTCCTCATCCTCTCTACAGTATGGGGTAACACATTTGGCAACATTCCTGTTTCCTTTTAAAAGAGGCCATGGCAGTGAGCACATATGCATGTAAAAACAAACTCTCGGGGACAGGTTAATAAGACCCACAGTCCTCATAGGGTCTAGAAGAGGTAGTGTGCTCTGTGTCTGGGAGTCAAGGGAACCATATCCCATAGGCCAATCTGTATTATACCATTCGATTATGGATCAGGCATTGAAATGTTAGTATTACAGCCAGAAATATTGATACCTATCTGTTCTGTATGTAATAACTATTTTTTCAAAGTAGCTGAATGAGACTCCATAAAATTAAATTTTAAAGGATGTGTGAAACACTTCGTGATTTTGATACAAAGCTGAGAAAGCAGTTTCCCATCAGCATTCGTATTGTTTGCCATACGTACAAATCAGTTACCCGAATAGAGGCCGAACCCAAAGAAGTCCACTTGAGTCCAAATAAAATGAAGAATGTGACATCGTAAAAGTAATGAATTTCGGAACAAAATAATAACAACCCAAGTCCATTACTTTAAATTGTGTTGCAGACATTCCACTAAACTTCCTTTCACCTCCGAAGAGCAGACGCAGATCCTTTCCCCTGAGAACACATTAAAAACCCCTCCAGGTTGTTAGGGGTTTGTTTAAATCCAAAATATTCCATTTATTAAACCTTTTAAAAGACATGGAAATAAGAAGTGTAGAATAATGTTATAAATTGGTGTTGTGACTTAATTAGTGTAGCGATGCATGCCCCAGGGCAATGAATGACTTAATGGCCCAGCATGAGAGTGTGACTGCCTACAATTCTTCTCACTGCTAACCGAATTAGTCAGCAATTAGAATTATTAAATTAGGCCATCTAATCTCACAGGACAGACACTAACTCTGGCATACTTGTGCGGCGTTGTTTCGCTTGATTTTTCTCATTGCGTTCTCTTAATGCAAACTGCTGCTTCATCCAATTGAGTTCATTACACAAGTAGATTTTGATTCTGGAGCAATAATGCAATTGGAAAGGAAACCAGTCGTTGTTCCACATTTCTAATGATACTTTTGAGAATACACCCATCCAAAAGAAAGGATTCGGAGTTAAGATTCTCCAATATAATGAGGAAACCCGATCCAAGTGAGGCTTGCTCTGGAATGCCTGTGGTCTAAGCAGCAGATAGGCTAAAGCAAAGAGATGAACAGATCTCTGTTTAAACATCCTCCAAATGGCATGCTATGATGTCCCACGGCCGAAGAGAAACACTACATGTTGACACTGCGTGTGCGGTAGACGTCTTTACGTCAGAGATTCTCTAGCTCTTTTTTCTTCCCTTTTCCGCAAATCTTTGTTTATTTGAATGGTGTATTACAGCTTTCCATTGTCTGGTTCTGTCTACATTCTGTCCCCGTGAGAAATCGTAAAAAAGCCGACAACATCGGCAGACAGAGTGAGGTCTTAATTCAGGGAAAGGGAAGGTCAGTGTTAAAACTGAGCATTCAATCTGATGTTAGTTCCTAAGTCATTGTAATTGTAAGTGGCAGACACTTAATAAGTATGTCTCATGTTTTAAGTCATCCTAAAGTGTTTCTGTACATTGCAGGTTTTTTCACAGTCCACTATGTAATGAAACAATACAGCTGGGAGCACGTAATGCAATAAGGAGTTTTTGGTGTCCCTAGTTTTCATGTGTTTAGCTGGAAAAAGAAGGGTAATGGGATTTGAACAGGTCAAGCGGAAAACCCTCATCTCTGAAATGATTCCACATAACCTCAAATAGCACAAACAGGGGAAACACGACCATGAATATTTAATTACTGCACTATTCCAAACTTTTTTCCCATTAATCACTGGGAATTTTGCTTTAGTGCTACGTGGAGCCTTTCGGTTGATTGTATTTTCCACTATTAATGCAAACTAAGTGGGACATGTGTGATATCATTATCCAATGTCTCCACAGTTTGTTTATTAATAATACAATCTGGAGATTCCACTGTGGATACACCCAGGCAAATAACAAGATGATTTGCTACAGAGACCGTGTTGTATACACTAGATAAATGAGACATGACTGCTGACATATTTTTCCCTCCTTTGGCAAGACATTTCTCCTCCTGTATGCAAGATAGCAGGAATGAGTTTTCACATTTGGACCACTGCGTCAAAATTACAACCATGACTATCTTAATTGTGTCCATGGGGAATCAAAGGAATTAAAGTATGGTTCAAGTTATTTGGAAGGCATAATGGAGTTTATTGCATAATGCTTTGCCACACAACCATTTGCTGAAGCACACAGAGAGAGCACATCGGCGCCCGGGCAAAATTGTCCCAGGTTGCTGGGATGTAACTGGCTATTCTGCTGTGTGGCATGCTAGGCCAAAGGTGAGAATAATCAGGCTCATTAGATAAAACATTCCAGCACCTTTAAGCACATTTAAACACTCCAGACCGTTCAAGCAAATCTGAGGGTGAAACAAAAAGGCAGACAAACAAGTTTCCTTGAGAACAATCGCTGAACAATCAGTCCAGGGCAGGCAGATTTACGAGCCAGTGGGGACAGTCGGGAAGGTCGAGGGCACCTCTGGCTAACCTCAGGGACGCTCTGCTCAGCAGGGTCCCACAGCCGGAGCGAGGGGCTCCATAAGCCCCAGCTGAGAAGAGAGCACTCAATAAGCCACTACATTCCTTAGGGTTGTCCAACCAACATGAGCAGCTGTGGGCAGCGACGTCTACATCTAAGCTCTGTACTAACAGTGAAACCCAATATGAAAGACCAAGGAGGGTGATTCAGCCCTTCAGCATGTGTTACACTCAGATCAGAGCCTGAGCGAAATACTGCCAGACGCACTTATTGCGGCAGTTCTTGCTAAAATGCTGTAAGCTTTGATCACAGCTAGGACACAATAAAAACTCACTGACACTTGAGTCAGGTTTTTGAGTTTTACAGTCAACAATACTACACTAAAATCTTATTCTTCTAGAGCTGCAGGTGTTATTTTTCTCTAATAGATTTGCCTTTCAAAACCGTGAGTAATACATAAGTACTTTCAGATGAGTTATCTACAAAACTGTTTAGCAAGAAATTACCCTCTGATGCCTGAATTATTAAATCACAAAGGAACCATTTGTCTAAATGTTCAAAGTAAATTCAAAACAATATTTTTTCCCTTCATCTTTTTCCCACCACATTTTTAAAGAAATCTTTTTATAGAAGATTGTATTATAAGAGATAATATTATGTACAGTAGACACCACTGAACACCTAAAGCTAAAGATTTATTTTATATTAGATAAACAGAACCAGCCAGGGCACCAACCACCTCAACATGCTCCTTACTTTTCCCTTCTCTTTTTTAATGATATGCTTAAGCCCTATACACAGAATGACAGCACATTTTGAAACATTTTTGAAACGTGCCACACCAAGAACATTTAACCCAGGATGAAGCAGATTTGGATTAATCGTAATCAACATGGACTTGTTTTTTTCTCTGACGTGGTTGAGATGAATAATTTTAACCCATGCCAGAGGGTCAAGAGGGGGAATTTTGGCCCTAATATCATTTGTCCATTGTAAATATAATTCAAGTGTAGACAAATTGGCAACATTCCGCCATAGTTCACAGCCAAAGCAAGTTTCGGCCAATACCATCCCTGTCACGGACAGGAAACTCAAGGCGCCCTGTAATCAATATGCATTTCACATCTCAAAGGAAGAACAAATTCCTTCCACGAAACAGTACCCGTTATATTAGCCACCACGGAGTAAAACAACAGAGGCAGAAACATCCATCAAAACTAGGCTGAAAGGGTTTCCTCATGCCTCTCTCCTGTAAAATCCACGCCGGTTTGACATTAGCCCAGAGATGAGCAACACACCCTTGCGATTTCCATTGTCCAGATTAACACACAACCTGAAGCTGAAGTACTGAAATATGCAAAACAATACTTAAGGTTCCAATGACATGAGAACCAGTCCAAGAACCACAGACACTATGTTCAATCACTAGACTTACGGCAGACCCTTCAAATGGAAGCAGATGTTGGACTTTGAGGCATCAATGACCTAAAGCGCTCCACTGGTCCACTGGTAACTAGAGCAACACACCCACACTGCCTTCTTTTTACAGGATGTTTTTCATATCCCTAAATTCATCATAAAACCATCAAAGAAACATACAAGGTTTGCGTCATATCTGAAGTGATTTACTTCTTCTGTCTCCCCTCCAAATTCAGGTTGCATGGGTACAACAAAAGGCTTACAGCATCCGATTCCTATTTTGAGGGCAGATCTTGCACTGTCTGTCCTTTCATTAAAATGATTGCAGATCAAAGCACAACTAGCATTATAATTAATCACCTGAATGTTTCTAGATGTGAATCATTCAGTTAAATGGGTTCATATGACATACCTATTACCAACTCATGAAAATGAACATTCTTGTGCAGTAACTGTGTATGATGCACTGCCAGCAAATTCCTTTTCATGAAAGAATCATGTCATGAAAGAAATTCACATCAGTGATACATTTCAACCACAATTGTTGTATTAATTACAAAGTTTCTAAGCTGAAATAAATACATAAAATTTTAAATTTGGAAATTAGCTGATAACACAATGGTCAGTCATTTTTAAGAGACATCTGTGTCATTTTTAAGACAGGAGATCAAATTGTGTAGGGTTACTGTTTTAAAAGCACTCTAACAGTGCGAGCAACTGGAGAATAATAGGAAAAGGCTTTAAAAGAGCGCTGGTGCCACCTAGTGATACCTGACATTAACAATTTGGACTTCAGTATTTTTCAAATGCGAATACGTATGGTCCGTTATAAAGTGTACTGTATTAAATAGAGAATCTTGGTGAGGTGACAATTACCTGAGTACTGTATGGATTATCAAGATATTATCAAAAGATGGATAATACAATGACACACTTAGCCTACACAGCAACAAATGTTTTTTTTATCAAGGGTCTTTTACTAACAATGGTTATGTAGATTCTTCATAGATGTCATTTCTTTATTTTTAACAGATACTTAGGGTATGTAGTTTAAAAGCTTTCACATAACAGTTCATATGTGGTTGAATGATGTGAAAGGCTGGTTTTCCATCAGAATCATAACATGAAATACCTCTCTAAAAATAAAACAAACCTCTGTGCTTATAAAAGATCTCCATAGTAACCACAACCTAAAGTGCTACCAGTGAAATAGAGGAATGTAATCTTTTCTAAGGCACAGCTTGATGTATGAACCTTAGGATGTAAATTATAATGATAATACACTCATCTTATGCACAAAAGGACCCTAATATATATATATATATATATATATATATATATACATACACACCCACACAAAATAAGGTATAAGGATAGATATAAAAGGTACATAAATGTTATACTTTTACAGGATAAAGCACTGCATATTAAAACAAACGTGTTTGCACTGCAGTTACCCTTTGCAGAAACGGTCTGAATAATGTTTGCTTTGCACGCAACACCATAAACCATATTATCTCAAAGACATGCTGGCAACACAGTGGCTACCGCGATTTAAGACCGTGATTTAATTTAGACAGCAAATGCAATTGATGCAACATGGCTTTTCTGGACAGTCAACTGAAAGGACAGTTTTTATTCTGGAGTCTGGTCTATGTTAGATGAGGTGTACTAACTGTTATAATTCCCACTCCTATGAAAAAGTACAGAGAAAGTACACAAGCATCACAAAGTGCCAAACACTTATTTTGGGTCAACAATTTCTGCTCTGTTTATTGTCAGTATCATACAACTTCCACTCTGAAAGCTTCAATGGTTTAGAGCTAGAAGGTACATTGAATTTAAATCATAGATACACGCATCTAATCAAAGATACACAATGAAGAGTCGAACCAAATAAAGCCTTTATTTATGTAGGCAGAGTATGATAATAATACAACCATTGGACTATTAAAATAATCACCCAGTCAAGACATATTATGCACACACATCTACATTACCTAGCACACAGTTAACAACAACATATGAACAAAAACTATTTAACAGCAAACATAAAAGTTGAAACGGGGGAACAGTTTGCTCAAGTCCCTGTGTATCAACATATGTAATCCTAAAAAGAACTTGCCAGGGCTTTCCAATGTACAAACAGATCTTAGTGTCTTCTAATTGCATCATCGATGTCTGACATTTGTTCCTTTAATTGGTTCCACTGCTCAGGATTCAATGAAATTCCTGAGGGTAATGGAACAAAAACCACCAAGGCACGGGTCAAGGCACACAGAAACTATTTACCTGAGCATAGAAGTATTTTTCTGACCATAAGGTCAAAGCAGAATGACAGAACAATATTTTAAATCACTAAATAAGGGACTCCATAATTACCTTTTTTGCCAGGCTTCATCTCTCCAGCTTGGTCCATCCAGTATTCTCGAATGTCAATCAAAACTTTGCCTTTGAAATCCCTGACACTCACGTATCGTAGCTTTCCAATCTGTCAAACATCAGAATATGAATAAGCTTGCCAACAAGGACTTCACAAAGAAGCCAATTATTCAGAGGAACAGAGCTGTAGATGAATTGATTAAGTAATGGCTCATCAAAAACACAGTAACAATTGTTACTATATTTATTAAAATAATGCATAGCTACTTCACAACATTTAAGGCTTCACATATAAACTTTGGTATTCTGCAGGAGTTCTGTGGATCGTTCATGGGGATTTGATTGATTATGCCCTTACATAATCTATTTCAGGTCACAGCTGGCAAGATGCACAGTCCAAACAACAAATTTCCAGTTTCTACTAGCTGAATAAACTGCAAAAAAACTTAACCTGGAACATGTTATCATCATTGTTTCTGTCACTCTTCGCAGAGCCACTCGGTTTGGAGGTCTCTCCGCTTTTCTGTTTTTTTGCAGGCTTCTCAGGAGCGCTCGCCTTCTTTCTTTTGGCCTTTGATAAAAATAAGGTCACACAATCAAACATTTGTTTAGGTATGTTGTCTTGGTAAAACATTTACATGTTAGCCAATTTCAGTGTGCAGTCAGTAATCTATTTTACTGAAAGCTATAAGAACTATACTGCATGTGCATGCGTGTGTGTTCATACCTTTGTTTCTGTTTCACTGTCTGAATCACTGCCAGAAGTGGAAGACAGCACTTCTTTTGATTTAGGCATGCTGCTGAGGGCAAACAGGAATCGTTTAATCAAAAATATGATTTAACACTGCCCTCACACGGTCACTTGGAAGATCAACAGGACTGAAGATATACATGCATACAAGTTATTAGAAAACAAAGGGCATAAATTGCATTGTATATTAATAGTAACAAAAAAGTTTTATACCATGCAAAATTAATGATGCTAACGTTATTACTACTAATTAATATCAAGTGTTTACCTGAAAAAAAAAATACTGTTTAGGGCTGTGTTTCTCTAAAGCATAAAAAGCCTATAATTAATTATAATCGTAAAACCGCTGGCACCAACGGTCTCAACGATCAATTTTGCTTTTGGGAAACGCAGCCTTGGACAATAGCTAATGAACTATCTGCGTCTGTGATCCGTGATTACCTTGTCAGAGAACACGTTGACACCGTAGCTGTACACAATCCAATTAAATATTTACACAAATTCCACTAAGAAAAATGTCCCTTATAAAAGCTCGTGAATACTAGCTCCGTGCTACACATATATCCTAGTCCTACCAAGCTACTAGCAGGCTTATGTTTGAGATGAATTTTGTATTGATTGTAAAGGGTTGACAACAGCGGCAGATTCGCTCCCACTGATCGCAGGACACGAGGGGATGTCAGATGATCGAAAAGATAATTATCAAACAAGAAACACAGCTGTGGCTTCTTCGATCAATAATCGACTTCGCTTTAGCGATCTGCCCCTCATCTGGGAATAATCTACATTAAATTGCCTTAATTGGTTTTGTTGAACCAACACCAGCTCACCTAAATCTGCACTGGCGGACTGTTCAGGAGGCCCTTCACATCCCAAACGTGGAAAGCAAGGCCGTAAAATGAAGCATATCAACTTAAATAGTTTTAAGTATGACTGACCTTTTCTTAAACGTTGTGATTGTCTAATGATTTAATAAATGCATTTGAATTGGACAGTTTTCTACTCGTGTTAAGACGAATTGAATAGGACTTACATTAAATGTGATGCAGGATATGTTCTCTCAATAGTCACACTCAACGGCGGGAAGTGAAGAAATAGAGAACCAATCAAATGGCTAATAACGTCTCAGAAGGCATTGTGGGAAATGAAGTTTCCTTTTTGATTTCTGCTCGTCTTTTTATTAACTCTTAAAAAACAGGCAGTAACATATGATTATTGTTAATTACATCGACAATAAGACCAATCAGCATATCGTAAACACAAGGAAAAAACTAAATAAATAAATGAAATATGAAAATAATACCAAAAACATGAAAAACAAATTATAGAAACAGATTAGTTTACGGTTTGATGGCAGATCAGAGTGTGTCCTGTCTGTTGTGATAAACAAAACTAAAAACCGGAATATCGACTATAAGAATTGGTGTACATTTAACAACGATACAAACATAAACATTAATATCATTATTGAAAACATAAAAAACTTATTTAACTATACTCGTTATATATACATAATGGTTAATAAGTACATGTGTGGGGCAGTGCACTGTTATATACAAAAACAAAAAATAAGCAAAATATGTTATGTTTTTTGTTTCACTCGTCGGCCTAAAATAGCTTGTAATAAAACTACAATTACCAGCCCACACAAAGGCCAGTGCGCATGTGCGTTAAAAGCCATATCCTGGTACGACCTTCTCATATAAAAACGCAGGATTACGAGTCAGAGTTTGTAAGAGAATAGGACCCCAATGATTCCCATATGTCCAGTAGTCTCCTTCACCTATGGTGAGTATAATATTGATTTCGAAAGCATTCTGAAACATCAGAAACGATTATATTATTAAGTCATATTATGTGTGAGCGATGAGTAGTCCCAAGCGTATTTTCTGTCTCCGCATGATACGGGACTTTTCATCATGGTTGCCGTTGCATACAGCTACTTACCCTCCATGAATCTGTTGTTTTGTAGTGCCCAGCCGGCTAGGTGAAGATGCCAAAATGGCCACCGGCAACTATTTTGGATTTACCCATGGTGCTGCGGCGCAGTACAGGTAAAGGCCTTAATGTTTATTGTGAATTGCAGTGATATTGATAGTTCAGTAATGGTGGTATTTGGCCCTGCTGTCTTTGTTGTAGAGTCTGGGTGGGGGTAGGGTAGTAAGACGATAGGCTTTGCTTTAAACTTTTACATAAACGACTCCGAGAGGAAATATTGTATTACGTGTAATTTATATACCTTCATGTATGTTTAATATATTTCCTAAGCATTTATTTGATCTTTTGCCAGTAAGAGAGCTAACGAGAACATCAGGGTGTGATTTTAATTGGCTTTCTGAATGCACATCCTAGAGAAAAATATAGAGATGAATAGTTATTGAATTAACGGCAAATAAAAGATTAATGGTATATAATAATTATTACGTCAATAGTTTAAAACTATGCATATTTCTGTTCCATTTGCATATTCAAGCCATTTGTCATAGTATACAAGTATACAATAAACTAAGGAGTTAATCTAGATAAACATAAGTTATTAATTTAACATGTAGTTTTAAATGTAAAATTAATAACTTTGAATTTAACGTTACGTTAACATCAGAGAGGTTTGCTTTATGACATGATTCCTGTGTCATTGTATTGCGTTATCTTTTACGTCGGATACGTATTCCCTTCTATATTTGTGTTGTAAAGTCATTTCAATTTAAGTGTAAATGTAGCCAAAGTAGCAGAAGTGAAGAGCGCGAGCAGACTGCAGCAGCTGTCATCTCCCCAGTTCTGCACCGTTGCAGCTCTGCGCATGACCGTGTCCTCCGACAAGTATTTTTTTAAAGACGTAGGCGTAAAATAAGCGCAATTATACAGACGTACCAATTATTAAAAACAGTCGATAAGTATCTACACGCAGTCGTGGTCCTACACTGACTGACAAGTATCTTTGGCAGAGTAATTAATACATTTGTGTGAGTGTTTTTCATAAGGGCGATGTCTTCACGGGCGCTTCAAGGACTCATTCAATGTCACTCCTGATCCGCTGTTTAAATGTTTTGTTTTCTTCTATGACTCGGGTTTACTTATGGAATTATATGGCTGTGGCCTTAAGTGTGTCATCTGTAGATTAGTAGCAGTTTAAGCATATGCCATGTTTTGTATTATTTCATATTATGTTAAGCACTCACATTTCAGCACGTTTATAGGCAGTTGGATACGTGTCCAAAAGCCATTTTTAATTAAAATCTTGGGTTAAGATATATAAGGGGAAGTGAAGCGTATTTCAGGTATGATATACGCTTTCACTGCTTTTTACACTTTCACTATTTCACTGCTTATATCCATTTTAGTATTGTTTTTGCCTTCTCTTGCCTGGTGACAACTGCTGTCTAAAAGTACAAGTATGCATGTGCATAGGACCACAGGATATGTGAACCTTCCAAATTTATTATTGGCTACCTTATTGATAATTTCCAGGCACATTGCAGTTGTAAACGCTTGCAATGTAATCTGTGTTTGTATGTTAACATAAGCGTTTGTGTTTACATGTACTGTGATAACGGCTATAAGAAGCAACCGCTACGTAGTCCATATTTTTTAACAAAGGAAACAAACAGCTTTGTCTGTTAATGACAAACATATCGCTAGGCACATTAAGTGGCATCAAATCGTTTACCTATCTTATTTCTGTTCCTGGCAGATGAGCACTCTTTAATAACCTGTGTTGTATTCTGCTTATATGTGTACATAGCCACATAAGCAACATTCTCCATTCGAAACCTAACAGCATTAAACTGCTTTCTTTTAATCCCATAAACGGAGGAATGATTCAGAATGCCAAACCCTGGAATAACCTGTTTTGTGCATATACTGTAAATGTGACCTTTCCTCTCATCCGACCATCTTAATTGCAGTCAGCAGCCGGCTGCTGGGGTAGCATACACCCACCCCACTACTGTGGCCAGCTATACTGTACACCAAGCACCTGTGGCGGCACACACGGTGGCGGCAGCCTATGCCCCTACCGCTGCCACAGTTGCTGTTGCCAGGCCAGCACCAGTTGCCGTAGCAGCTGCGGCTACTGCTGCCGCTTATGGGGGTTACCAGCCTACCCATGCTGCCACGGACTATGGGTATGCCCAGAGACAACCGGAGGTACCCCCACCACCACCTCCTGTCACTTCACAAAACTACCAGGTAAAATCCATTTTTAGACACATTTTGTCAGTAATAACTCACTGTTTTACCTTTGCTAGTTCTCATGTACCTTAATATGAAAGAATTCAATGTCCAATTAAAAAAAAACTCTCGTCTCAAACCTTTTGTTGATTGTTGCAGGATTCTTATTCGTATGTGCGGTCCACAGCCCCGGCTGTAGCATATGACAGTAAACAATACTACCAGCAGTCTGCTGCTACGCCTGCTGTGGCTGCTGCAGCAGCACAGCCGCAACCCAATGTGGCTGAATCCTACTATCAGACAGGTACACTTGACATGTCTTGGCATTCACATGTTGGGTTTTGTTTTATACAATAGGCCTAATGTCAAAGAATAACTGCGATAAATGAGTAAAAAAACAATAGTTTAGTGTACTAGGGAAACTAGCGCTGTTAAAGTTAACTATACATGTATAACGTGAAATTTGTTTATGAAAGTCTTCGCTTTTTATGTTATTTCTTTATCACACAGATGATCTAAGGGAAAGAACGAAATACTATTTGGATATTATAGACACATTAAATTATCTATAGTGTAAAGTGTCTTAAAGCAGAAAAATAACACTTTCTCACTCCTCCCTGTAGCACCTAAAACTGGATACAGTCAAGGTGCCACTCCATACACCCAGAACCAGCAAACGCGCCAGGTTACAGCCATAAAGCCAGCCACCCCCAGCCCTGCCACCTCCACCTTCCCTATTTACCCAGTGTCCTCTGCTGTACAGCCTGTTGCAGCTGCAGCAGCTGCGGCTGCCTCTGTAGTCCCATCCTATTCGCAGAGTCCCACCTACAGCACCAATGCAGTTACATACTCCGGTAAGAATATCACACATCCATTCTTTGAAATCATGGGCAGATTTTGGTAGCTGAATGGTTGACATTATTAATCGGATATTATGAACATCACACTAAAACCTGATAAACTTCAAGCAATGGTCGTTTTACACCCTTAGCAAAAAACTAGAAAGATTAAGTGACGGGATACTGTTTTTGAACATTCCAGTGCCTGTGCACTGCTGACTTAGATGCATGTAAATGTTTAATATGTATATATTTGGTGTGTGTGTGTGTGTGTCCTCTAACAACAAACGCAGCAAGTGTGCCAGCCACAAGCAATTGTGTGTTCTTGTTGCCCATATCTTTTTACTTATTTTGATGACATTCATGTTTGACCTCCATGAAATGAGTAAAGACATGCAACAGAAAACTTTACCATGTCAAAACAGGCAGAGCTTCAGAACACCTTTATTGATGGCTGTTGACCAATGGTACCACCTTCCAGCTAGCCAGAGCTAACTTTTCTTGAAAGTCCACTTTGGTGTGCTGTTTCAAACTACTGAAATGAACTTTAAGCAAACTTTGTTTTGGCCAGATTTTGTTCAAAATGACGTCACCCCAGTTTTTTTTATTTATCTTATCCAGAACCACATATTCCTCAGCCACACCGTATATCAGAACCACAAAGAAAGACTGTGTCTAGTATTTAGTCCTAGTATGTGGCTAGGGCATAATGCCTTAAATACAATACTCCGAATCAGACTTGTCTACAAAATGTATTTATTATTTTGGCAGACAGATTTATCCAAAGTGACTTGCAATGTAACTCATACAGTATGTGCCTTCTTTGGAATCAAACCCTTGACCTTGGGGTTTGCTAAAGCTATGTTCTACCAGTTTACTAGATACAGGCCAGGCTTGTTGAGTTTCAGCCTTTCTAAGAAATCTAATCAATTCTGCTGATAATTGCAGTGTGACCAATAATCACTCTTCTTTTTGAATTCAGGAACATCATACTCTGGATATGAAGCTGCCGTGTATTCAGCTGCCTCCTCTTACTACCAGCAGCAGCAACAGCAGCAGAAACAGGCAGCTGCGGCAGCAGCAGCCACTGCCGCATGGACCGGCAGCACATTCACCAAGAAAACGCCCTTCCAGAACAAAACGCTCAAACCCAAACAGCCCCCTAAACCACCACAGATACACTATTGTGACGTCTGCAAGATCAGCTGCGCTGGACCCCAGGTATCTCTTTCTGCTTATGCTATTTAACATTGCACCACCACAAGCCTGCAGTTCAAACGCTTATTGCCATTTCGCTTTAGGGTTGGAGGTGTGACCTTTTGAAGTTTTTGATTTGCATGCTTTACAGGATGCAAAAATGGGTGTTCAGGTGCTATACCAGTTAAGCCAGTGGATCTCAACCTTATTTATTTTAAGATCCCACACCCCATTTAGCCCCCACCCCGCTTAATAAAATATTCTAGAACTTGGCATAAGTAGAAAAGATGTATTCTTTAAAAATAACCAAACACAAAGACCTCTTTCATTTGTTGTTTTTGCTTTAAGATTTTAAACCATTATTAAGGATACTCTGCTTGAGAAATACAGACACAGTTAAACATAGTTCTCTGATACAAATAATAGGCTGGGTGAGTTTACATGACTTGTGGCTTCGACATGTCTTTTGTTTTGACATGTTTTTGGTTTTTTTAAGACCTATAAGGAGCACTTGGAGGGCCAGAAGCACAAAAAGAAGGAGGCTGCTCTGAAGGTATCCCAGAGCAGCACAAGCAGCTCTGGAGGTGGAAATTCCACCCGTTGCACCCAGAATCAGCTTCGCTGTGAGCTCTGTGACGTCTCCTGTACTGGGGCTGATGCCTACGCCGCACACATCAGAGGAGCCAAACACCAGAAGGTACATGACTCACTTGCAGATCTCTGCACATAATAATCTGCTTTCAGCCTGTTATGGGCAGCTATTTTTGAATAATTATTTTGGAGCCAAGCATTCAAAATCTGAGCTCTTGTTGTTTTTAGACATTGATAAGTTTTTGTGTACAGTATCAAAGGTGAATTTAAA
>JAZGTJ010005168.1:0-28367 GCA_036877575.1 Botia almorhae
GTGTAGAGAATGATGCAAACAGCAAGAAACATCTGACAGCATGTCAAGCACTGAAGTGGATGGGCTACACCTGCAGAAGACCCTCCAGGTAGTGCTGCTGTTAGCTAAGCATATATCCTTGGCACCCATTAGGCACTTTAATACTAATTGAACATCATTTATATGCCATAGCCTACTTGGATGTTGTTCCTGACTATGTGCATCCCTTTATGACCACAGTGCTCTCGTCTTCTCATGGCTACTTCCAGCAGGAAGACATGCCTGTCACAATGCACACGTCATCTCAAAGTGGTTCCAGAAACATGATGATGAGTTCAGTGTACTCGGTTAGCCTCCACAGTCATTAGATTTTGGTATAACAGATAATCTGTGGGATGTGATGAAACAGGACATTTAAAGCATAAGTGTGCAGCCAACAAATTTGCAGCAACTGCACAGTACTGCCCTGTCAACATAAGGCTCTGAGGAATGTTTCCAGCACCTTGTTGAATTCAAGCAAAGAATTCTGGGAACAAGGGTGGCATATTGACCAATCAGCATCCAGGTCGTCTGCCGTCACGACTGCTCTTACCACTTTTTCTGTGTTTTTGTCTTTTAAATTAAGTTTAGATACAGACATACCGGCAAACTCCTCAACACGGAGAACATTCATTACAACAAAGATACTCTTATTTCTATTGGTGTACAATGTACTCACAATTCGAATGTCGTCCTTTTTATCTTCCTCGGGAGTTTACATCAGTTAAAGTCAGCGTGTTTATATTCCGCCTCAGACGGACACGGACATTGCTTTATGCGAGCTGCATGAAGCACTCATACAACACCAGACTCAGCACCGGGACGCTGTGCTTATTGTGGCAGGGGACTTTAATAGTGCCAACCTCAAATGCGCAGCGCCGAACTTTTACCAGCACATCAGCTGCCCACCAGGGGTGAAAGGACACTGGACCACTGCTACACCACAGTCAGAGACGGCTACAAGGCACAATCTCGCCCTCCGTTCGGGAAAGGACCAGATGGCATCACGGGTCGGGTCCTTAAGGCCTGTGGCGACCAGCTTGCTCCTGTGTTCACTGAGATCTTTAACCTCTCCCTGGAACAGTCTACAATCCCAACGTGCATCAAACGGTCCACCATTGTTCCTGTCCCCAAGAAACCCCAGCCCGCCTGCCTGAACGACTACCGCCCAGTAGCCCTGACCTCAGTAGTGATGTGTGCTTCAAAAAACTCATCAGAGACTTCATTACTTCTTCCCTACCTGACACCTTGGACCCGCTACAGTTCGCGTACCGCCCCAACCGGTCTACTGAGGACGCCATCGCACACCTCCATCATACAGCCCTGAGCCATCTGGACAGCAGGAAGAGGAATTATGTCAAAATGCTGTTTGTTGACTACAGTTCAGTGTTTAACACCATAATTCCCTCCACACTCACCACTAAGTTGGAGATCCTGCACCTTAGCCCATTCCTGTGTCGATGGATCTCCAACTTCCTGCAAGACAGACCAAGGCAGTACGGGTGGGCAACCATGTCTCACCCTCACTCACCCGCAGCACTGGAGCCCCCCAGGGTTGTGTTCTGAGCCCCCTGCTGTACTCATTGTACACCTTTGACTACGTGGCCACTTCCAGCTCCACCAACATCATGAAGTTTGCAGGCGATACTGTGGTGGTGGGCCTGATCTCCAATAACAACGAGATGGCCAACCTAGAGTAGATTAAAAACCTGGAAACATGGTGCCAGGTCAACAATCTCCTCCTGAACGTCAGCAAGACAAAGGAGCTAATAGTGGACTTCAGCACAAAGCAGGAAAGGAAATACCAGTCCCTCACCATCGACGGGACCCCAGTGGAGAGAGTGAACAGTTTACGGTACCAAGGTGTTTACATCACGCAGGACCTGACATGGTCCTTTCACGTTAACACCCTGGTGAAGAAGGCCCGGCGGCATCTTTATCATCTCAGACAGCTGAAGGACTTTAAACTGCCCTCAAAGGTGCTAAAGACATTCTACACCTGCACCATTGAGAGCATCCTGACGGGAAACATCCCAGCCTGGTTTGGGAACAGCACCAAACAGGACAGGCAAGCTCTCCAGAGGGTGGTGCGATCAGCCGAGTGTACCACCCGCACCGAGCTTTCTGACCTGGAGGCTATATACAGCAAGCGGTGCTGGACCAAAGCCAGGAAGATTATGAAGGACCTCAGCCATCCCAACAATGGACTCTTCTCTCTGTTGCGGTCAGGGAAACGTTTCCGTTCCCTGAAGGCAACATAAAGAGAGATAGAGGAAGAGCTTCTTCCCGCAGGCCATTTGGGCCCTCAATCAGAACACCTAGGATCTGGACATATCCCCACACAGCATAACACTCTACCTCAGCTGATTGTTGCAAAAATCTGCACTACTTGTATTTGCACTCAGACATCTACATACATATTCAGACATATTTACACATATATCTATATTCATCTATACATATATATTTATATTTATCTACATATTACATTGTAAATACTGCCACACTTTAAATTTTTATTTTTAATTTTTACTTTAAATCTTTAAATTTTTAAACTTTAAATTTTTCACTTTAAATTTTTACTTTTCTTTCTGTAAGACAGTCGTAAAAAGCATTTCACCACATGTCGTACTGTGTAGGATTTTGTATGTGACAAATAAAATTTAAATTTGAAATTTGTATTTAAAATGCATCTCTATTATTGTATAAAAATGAAGAATGCTCTTCAAAACCCTGCAATAAATGTATGGTGTGTAATTTTAAGCACTGGGTTTAGAACAGTGAGTTTGAATTAATTAGCTTGTTGCTTTTTTTTTAGGAAATTACAGCCCTGGGCTATTTGGAAGTAACTTGATGAGTGATGGTGGGGGTAATTGAGTTTTACCATTTTTTCCACTCTCAGCTGAGATTCTGCAAAACCTGTTCAATGTTTCAAGCACTTCACAATCCCCTGCAACAGATCTAAAAGCGCCATCAGCACCAATAAACATTACGAAAAAACATTTGTCTTTTATACATGAATAGTCACACACAGAGGTTATAAATACTGCTGTGAGACAAAATACCATGACGTCTCTTCCTCTATAGGGAATCAATATTGGCTTAAGCCACTTTGATTGTGATGAATGTGTCAATTGCATTCGATAAACAGAAACAGAGTGTGGTCTGTGGAGGCTGAATTCAATTCAATTTTTAGTTGTGAATTAGTTGTGAATGTCAGACTTATATCAGATGTTAAACCCCTGATGACCCCAGATGTCACTTTGTACTGCTGGTCAGTTGCCCTCAGAGTTGAGTAGTGGAAGTCAGACTGAAATGTACTTCGTTCTTTCAGGGTGGAAAATTTCCACCTCAGATTTCTTCAGAAACGAATGAAGGTTCTTCTGAAATCGGATCAAATCAGAATGTTCCTGAATTCATCCAGAATGTTCTTTAGTGAATGCCACAGTAATTACATTCTGTTAATGAGAAGTTAACGAGTAAAAATCATATTACTGCAATATTTCAATAAACACTTTTAAAAGACTTGTTAAAACATAGTAATTCAAAATAAAATATAAAACTGCTTATTGAGCTAATTACAAAATAAGAAAAATTTGTTTTTCAAACCATTTCATGGGCTTTTTAAATGGTATATTGTGCACTGCACATTCAGTGGTGCTTTAAAACTTTTAAAATGATCCTGATTAAATTTAGCTCAGATGTGGTTAAATTTGTGATTAAACAAACAAAAAAACTGTTAAATATGTATGCAGACAGCAAAACATCTGCCTGGTCCTAATCCCTGTTACCCTTACACACTGCCAGTGTAGGTGACAGAAAATATGCCCCTTGTCTTTCAACCAACAACACAAAAATACAACACAAGAAAACACTTTACTGACTTTTCTACAGTCATTCTTTCCCAAGTGGAAACTGGTCAATTTACATGACAGAAAATCTGTGAAGAGAAGGTGCATATCACAGAGCCCCATCCATACAGCTGTCAGTCAAAATATAAAGTGGATGTTTCAGGTGGATTGCGCTGAGCATTGAATCAGCAGACCTGTGGGAAAGAGGGATGAGAACATGACTCACTGTTCTGAACCGAGTTCTGATCTATGGTCACCAATTTAAACCTCATAGATCTCAATATATGAATATATGATAATACACGGGTGAAGGCGACAAAAAGCCTATACACCTAAATAAATAAATTTACAAGGTATATTTCTCTAATTTACAATGTTTAATTAAGTATTTGGGACTACATACAGTAAAGATTCCCTAAAGCTACCCAAAAGATCTGGACAGGTAAAGGTAGGGGAGGCAATTTCAGGCTAGAAATAGCAAGCTAGCTTTGAAAGCGCAAAATCGTGTCCAAACCCGCCCCTCCTCCAAAACAAATGATCACATTCATAGCTTGACAGGCAAGCAGGTCATCCTGTAACCGAATGCAATGACTGGATGAATATTTTATGGTCCTGTGCCTCCATTGAAGATACATACAAGAATATATTTAGACTTCTTAGTCATTGCTAACAGGATGTAAAAAGCCTTTCAACCAGCATAACCAAAAAAAACATTTCTAAAAGGTGACCATTTCCCCTTAAATTCATTTAGGTTCCTTAAGTCCTAGCACAATAACCAGTTTATCACATTTACTGTGAACTGTTCTATTAACATTTGACTTTAGGAAAGTTTCACAACTATTTGTCCTCATTACGCTTGTGCTAGCTTTTCCTAAAATAAATTCCAATTACTTTGGTATTTTGCAAGATAATGCATTTAAAATGATAGATTTTTAGGAGTGTCTAAATACTTCCTGGGACATTATCTCCTAATACCACACTTAGTCATTATTAAGTCAACGCTAAAATTGTAAAACATTTTATTTTGCTTCTGATTCTAATGGGGACACAATACTTCTGTTAACAGACAATTAAAAGATTAGCAGGATCATCACAATTACTTAAAAACAATACACACAAGATAACCGAAAAGTCCGCTGAGGTCTAATCCTTAATCTCAGGATTAATTTTGATCTTATGAGATTTCTACACCTAAAGGAGTTACAGGTGAAATCTTAATTCTACTCATGAAGAGGGATCGCCATAATTATAGCACAATCCTCAAAACCACTGGATTATTTTTTAGAGATTTGACTATTAGAGCGTTTGAGAAATCCCATCACAGGCCCCATAATTAGACCCATCAGTAAAGCAGGAAAGACTACTGAGTGTGTTTTATTGGACTCAGAGTGGGAGAATGAAATAAGATGATAAAGGTGCATTACAGGGACAGACTGTGGTCAGTATGGAGGATTGAACTGCTGTCCCCCGTTACACAATGACAAGGGAAATTAAGATGAGGAAACATTTACAAGCCAACTACGGTTACAGCACCATACAAATAAACAGGCTAATTCTACTTCATGAAAAGCTAGCAGGGACAATTTTCTCAGGTTTACAATTAGCAATATTGTCTTGATGGTTTTAAACTGTAACAAACAAATGAAATGTGAGAAGTTCACGTCTACTTTTTTGTTATTTTTTATGGTTTACTCTCACAGTAATGCTTATATTCTTTGTTTAATTGCGGCTTTGTAATTTAAATGATTTCCACAGTCTTTTGTTAATAATGATGATGCAGTAAAGTACAGTAATGCACAAAAATCTTCAAAACACCAAATTACAAAACAAATCTTTATTAAATGAAAAGCATCTTCTTGGTCAGGTATGAAATCGAATATACAAATACTTTACATTGTTGAAAACAACAACAAGGAAAGTCTGTTAGTCAAACACAAAAAAACCACAAAGATGACATTAATGCAGAAAGAGCTCTACCTCACCTCTGAGAAACATCTTACAACTCAATCAGATCTACATATCTACTCTTTGAAGAACTGTGAATATCAATCTAGAACCAGCTGAACTGATCTGAGATCAGCACTTCAGTTAAAAGTCTTTTGATGCTTAAAAAAAACAATCTGATCAGTCTTTACAGTGATGGTTTAGGATGGCATAAGCCAACCAAACACCCGGTTTTACTGGTGCCACAGTGTTCACTACCAGCACCTGTTGATGACCTCTGACCCCAGCGATCTCCTACAAGCCAAACATTGATGGTATTTTCTGTATGCTGTGAAATTACAGAGTAAAAGTGCCAAACTGTTGAATGGCACATTTTATAACAACCTTATAACCACCAGCAACATAATTAAAAGGGAAAAAACCAAACCACTCAACTGTACTTGTGTAAATCAAAATATCAACTGTGTGGGTGCAATAAGTGAATTATTCTAATTTCTTATCTCACAATTCACATCATCAGCTAAACATTTTTTAGCAGATTTCCTGTAAAAATAAGTAAGGATCGTGGTTGTGAGCGTGTTTAAAGGTGCTGGTATTCTGGGATTGGTGCAGTACAGTTTCAATCACACTCGCAGGGTTCAACAGCACAGACCAAAGAAAACAACTAAAGGAAACAGACGACAGGACACATTGAGGCGTCTGAGTTCAACTGCTGGTATGGACCACAGACCACTCTAAACATCATCTCAGAAGTACGAAGAGAAGAATTTGTAGCTGCTGGCCCACACAGGCCCGGTTCAGACTCTTTGGCATTCAAGACCAAGTAGTTCAATATTAATTTCATTTACATTTATATAAAAATTCATTTTGGAACTTGAACAAAAGAAGTAAAACATCAGACACACAAAAGATCCACTTCCCACACTGCCACAGTATATAAATTCACAATAAAACTTGAATATTGTGTTGGACTGTTTCTACTAAAACTATCTGTACACATCTATCTACTTTGTAAACCCTCCCTGTTTGTTTTGATATACATTAAACCTGCGCTGTATGACAGCGACACAAATGCACACGTTTCTACAGCTCAGGTACCATATGAGAACACAGGAGGTGAAATTAAACTAATCTGATTGCAGCACAGTTCATTTGCATAATTTCCTAATCCAACCAGATCACATGAAGTCGTTAAGCTCCGCCTCCAGTGCAGCAGCCATCTCATCAGCCTCTGAGCTACTGCCCTCCTCATCCTCATTGGAGTCTTTACTAGATTCACCATCTTCTTCATCGTCAGCTCCACCATTATCTTCATCATCTCTGGTCTCCTCCAGCTTCCTTTTGTGGCCCCTAAAGATAGAAAACACAAAGGTGACGGTCAGTGATGCTCGTTAGTCAAAGGAATTTGGAGAGGAATGCTCATTGGTTCAAGAGTCTGGTTGCCAGGGCTATGTATTGCAGTGTTGAGTGTTGCTGACAGTGATTGGTTGCAGCACTCTGTCATGGTTTGCAGGCCGGCGGTCTGAGTGTCACAGTCTACGTCTGCATCTCACAGTCAGTAAAGAGGACTGGTGCCAGGAGAAAGTCTGGTTGGGGAATGAAATGTCGTGCTTCGTGTCCCTCATAAATATAAAAAAATCCACCCTATTTTAGGGATACAGCACTTTCCATGAATAGTACAATATGTCCAATTACTTTTTAAAAGCATTAAAGAAAAAATGTTACAACAAACGTAACGTTTGATAAATTATCTTAAAACAATTAAAATAAAACAATATAACATGAAATCTAACTAACTGCAAAGGTTTTGACCATTGTTTTGACCTAAGTTTTATGAAGAATCAAAATTTAACAGTAATGTGCTATTGTTCACTTATAAAAACAATTTAAAAACACAAATGATCCACAAACAAGCCCAAACCCAGAAAAGTAAATGTCACGATCCTAGTAGAACTTCCAATATTTCAGCCGTGAAACTGTTCTTTGGAGAAGTCCCATCTCACACGAACTCAGCCCACGACTGAATGTTTGGACAGGCAGTCAACTGAGTGGATTCAGAGAGCACATCTTCTCTTAGGAAATTGTATTTTCACTGTAGCTTTTTTAAAATTATGATGATTTAAGCATCTGTCCGCACAAGTTATGTCATTATTTAGCCTTGTGTCAAATAAGTCAAGTCACCCTTTATTCATATAATACTACTTCAAAACAGTTTTACAGAAATAACCAGATAACACCATTTTGTCATTATGCAAATGTCAAAGCACAACAATACATATAAAGAAAATCAGTATACAAAAAGCAGTAAGACTGATATGGTCTATGATCATCTTTAAACTTTAAAAGTCTTACAATCTGTTATATATAATTTGAACATTTGAGATAGGAACCTAGAGGTAAACACTGTATCAGCATTTTGCATAAGAGTCTTAAAATCTTGCCTTTAGATATATATATATATTTTTTTTTAAAGATTTGTGTGCTTAAAATCTTGCCCTCAGATATATTGCAGTTTTACAAGACTCATAATGTAATGCACATTGAACACCTATTATTTTATATATTTTGTCCTTTACAGACAACCCCTGAAGAAAACAGCCAGGACATTCATCTGACTGTTATCTTTGTGTTTTGTTTTATGAAATAATGAGTCACACAGGTTTTGTACAACATGGGAGTAAGTAAATAATGACAGAATTTCTTTTAATGCACCTATTTCTTCAGTGCATGTACCAGTAACAAGCTTAGACCCACAACTTTACATGCATAAAAATCACCCGCACACCCACACACACTTTGTAAACTCTGTACGTAAGTTTTGAGAAAGTCAAATTTAATAATGTGCCACTAGCGCTAAACGAGAGCAGTCTGTCATTATATGTACTGACAGTACAGACACCTGCTTTGATCAGTGGACAATGTGTGTTTCACGTTTAGTGTAATGATGAACCCATAACCACCTGCTGACAGAGAAACAGCCCGTCTACATGAATAAAAGATAAAAGGAAAGGACAGACAGAAAATGGCAAACATTAGGAAAGAAAGTCAACCTGATGACAGAACAGACAGTGCATCTGAGGTTTATGCATTATGTATATGGTGAAAACGAGGCATAGCTTTGTGTTATTATCAACCCTGTGCTCATGGTCCTGCCATAACTAGACAAAAAACAACTAAACAAAACTAGAATGGTTACAAATTTGTACAGTCAAAGTTTCTGAAACTCTCTGATGTTTGTACAGTCATCCAAGTATGCTGAAGTACACAAAGAACGAAGAATTTTCGTTTAACACTGATTATCATCAACCTTGAAAGATGAGTCGCCTTCACTCAAATGAGAGACTTGAGCACAGCGCAATTATTAAGAATGCTACTTTTTATCATAGTTTACTTTCTATGTAATGTAAATAATTAGTTAGTAAATAATTGCAAAAAGGAAGATAAATCAAAACTGACAACAGATTTCTGTCACCAGATTTGCATTTCCAACTTTCCATTAATGCAAGTGATTTTACTTGTATAAAGTTAAAAAAGGCAGAATTTAATCATGCAAAACTGCATCTTTAAACTACAGACAAATGCCAGAGTTTTCAGACAACACCCGCCTCTCACCCACTGACAGCTGTCTGCGACCCTGCTGACTCAGCAGCCCCCCATCAACAACACCCCTAAAAATGAGTTTTCGATGACTCAGGAAAAAGCAACTTCTCCGCTGGGAACATTACAGACTGGAAATCCTGCGGGAAAACAGAGCAGTTTTTTACCCAAAAACAGACAAAATGCTAATGGCACATCGGAAAATAACAGAACAAAGGAGGAATTTCCCTATTTTTTTTTAGGAGTTTTTTATTCTATTCCTCCTCTCACTCTGACAAGAAGACGGTTATATAAGCACAAAGACTGTGTGAGGAGAGAGCAAGAGAACGGGCAGGTGGGAAGAGAATGTGACTGCAGAGTTGTTGAAACTCGGGCAGCTCAAGAGTTTGTTCCCTTTTAAATGCAACTAAAAATTTAAACAGGACAGAGGCCTAAAACACCAGAGAGAGGGAGAACTAGAGAGGAACTGGACGCAGTGAGGTGGAAAGCAAATGAGACAAAAGTCAGGACAGAAATACTTAGGAAAACAAGAACAAAGGCACAAAAGCTCGTATTAAAGGGACAGTTCACTATAAACAAAAAATTCTGTCATCATGTAAGTTCACACCAAAGACAATAATTATAAAGAGGACTACAATGATTGATATGATGTATTAAGTGTCTAAAGCAACAGGTGTTATGTGTATTCTTGCGCTCTGCAGTTTCACATTCACGATGATGGATCCAGATGATTTACATTTCACAAAGAAACAAAAAGAAAAAAGAAAAAAAAAACCTTCTCCTGAACTCAGAACTATTTAAAACTTTTTAAAATAGTATGTTACCTTTACTTGAGTGATTTTGTAAAATATTTACACTTAAAAGTAAATTTACAAGTCGAATCTGACCTAAATTATAAGCACTTACATACAATGGGACAGAAGACTTGCTCTGTTCTAGCTCAACCTCATAAATCAATGCCCCGCAGAATTTGTTATAAAAAATGGTCTACTTGCTACTTGTAGTCTTTTTTACTTAAGAGTACTTTATTACTTTAACTCAAACAGATTTTAAAATTATTTCCAGAGTAGTGGGGCACTCTGATCAATAAGTGCCACATTTGGTCCTGATGAATACAACTGCACCCTGCTCCTTCACAATTAACCCAATGTTAAGGGTAAGTGGTGCATAAATGTGTGTGCAATCAACATTCATCAAAAGAGCCCTTCGGCTGTCTACTGTAGCGTTCACTGCAGATCACATAGAGAAACAATTACGCTGGAAAATGCTTATGCTAGATGGAAACTTCAAGTGGAGAACAGATCAAAGCAGTAGATTTCAACAGCTGGAGCGATCTCACAGCTGTTCATCTGGGTCTTACAATCAAACAGGAAACATGGTGTTTTAGCAGTGTTGTTTTTCAGGTCTGCATCGCTCTAAATGTCATGTTGTTGGACAGTGTCCATTAAAGCACTTGAGCAAACAGCACGAGTCTTATAGATTGACCTAAAGCTCTGATTTTCGAAGCTGGACTATGTAATGGATTTAGGTCTCAGCATTGGGTCCATTAACTTCCCATTAATTCAACTACCTGCCACACGGTGCAGAAGTCAGAAATTCTAACAGAAAAAGACCCATTAAGAACAATAAGATTCTTCTTAAACAGCAGAAAGTGTTGATTGTTCAGGTAAGTTCAGGTTGAGGCTAAACTTACCTGAACGGTTTAAACCTGCATCAGGACCACTCGACTGTCTACAAAAAGTTTAAATGAACTTCGGCGGTTTTAGCCGAATTAATTGCAGAAAAGAGCGAAAGACCTACAAAAAGAATAAACATTTCACAGAAACTTTGTGGAATGAAGCGCATTCATTCTTATTTTGTATGAAGACTAAAGACAGCTCACTACATTTAGAAACAGTCAAAGCTGAAAGAGCAGCACAGAATACATCAGTCTGACACATTCTCCTATTTTTGTGCAGTCTCAATCGATGAAGATAAAGGTGGGGGCACTAATGGTGGAGGAGAGGGGGTCAGTATGATTACTGCTCGCTGTACACTTTCTAGTTTACATTTATTTATATATTTATATGTATATAATATACATTTATTTATAATTCTGTTATCATATTCTCCAAGCATCATTCCTCTTTCTTTCTTTTCCTGGAGGGCAGACACATTTAATACAAATGCCACTATACATGCATCATTTGTAGTATGTCTCTTCATAAACAGCAAACATTAAGCATGACAGTAATCAGTAATGTCACACACACACAGCGCAGCATGAAATAACTTAGAAGCCAGACTGAGATACATGCCTGATGTCCTGCCACTGCTTCTGTATTCATTTATAAGCAGTTTTTAAGCACAACACTTTCAAACTTAACAGTGCTCATCTTAACTACACTAGCATTGAAAACATAAGACACAAATTATTAACCCAAACTCCTAGAAAAGTCAAGTTTATTCACACTCCCCTCGCTTGAGTTGAGTATACGATAAACACAACAGTTCTTATAAAACCACAGCAAGTCACAGATTATAACAGAGAATATAATGAGCAATGTGAAAGTAAAACAGACAAGAAAAGAAACTTAACTGACCTGCACTCAATATACTTTTCATACACTTTATTGTAATTATTTTTCTGATCAGAGTAACAAATTAATTTATCAGACCTTTGCTTATGATAACAAATATTGAAAATCCCAATTCCTATACAAAATTCATACATTGAAAAAGCCCTAAGCTATATCTACTATTAACAGAATATAAGTCTATAATATTCTGCTTATAGTAGATATAGCTCAGAGCCCTCTTTCAATGTGTGAATGACAAAGACATATGGCACAGACACGTTGGGCTCTTTTGACTTTTATGGGCCAGTAAGGAAAGCCTAGAACACCTTAGAAACCTTAAAGCAATGTAATGATGACCACTCAGAGTCCCTTAGCAAATGCATACATACAGAGCCTTGTATTACACATTACATTACAACCACAAACTTAAATGTTTTTATTGAAATTTTATGTGATAGACCAACACAGAGTATCACATAATTGTGAAGTGGAAGTAAAAAAATGATATACTGTTTTCAAAATTTTAAGAAAAAGTGTGGAAAGTGTGGCACGCATTTGTATTCAGCCTCCCTGCGTCAATACTTTGTAGAGCCACATTTTTGCCCATTCTTCTTTGCAAAATAGCTCAAGCTCAGCCAGATTTAATGGGGAGTGTCTGTGAACAGCAATTTTCAAGTCTTGCCACAGATGCTCAATGGGATTTAGGTCTGGACTTTGACTGGCCATTCTAACACATGAATATTCTTTGATCTAAATCATTCCATTGTAGTTCTGGCTGTTTGTTTAGGGTCATTGTCTTGCTGGAAGGTGAATCTCCTTTCCAGTCTTTTGCAGCCTCCAACAGGGTTTTTCATCAGGATTGCCCTGTATTTAGCTCCATCCATCTTCCCATCAACTCTGACCAGCTTCCCACACCAGGATGGTGTGTTCAGGGTGATGAGCAGTGTTACTTTTCCGCCACACATAACGCTTTGCATTTAGGCCAAAAAGTTCAACTTTTGGTCTCATCTGACCAGAGCACCATCTTCCACATGTTTGCTGTGTCCCCTACATGGCTTGTGGCAAACTGCAAACAGGACTTCTTATGTCTTTCTTTCAACAATAGCTTTCTTCTTGCCACTCTTCCATAAAGGTCAGATTTGTGGAGTACACAACTTTTACTGGTCCTGCGGACAGATTCTCCCACCTGAGCTGTGGATTACTACAGCTCCTCCAGAGTGACCATGGGCGTCTTGGCTGCTTCTCTGACCAGTGCTCTCCTTGCTTGTCTGGTGGACGGCCATGTCTTGGTAGGCTTGCAGTTGTGGCATACTTGTTTCACTTTTGGATGATGAATTGAACAGTGCTCCTTTAGATGTTCAAAGCTTGGGATATTTTTTATAACCTAACCCTGCTTTTCCACATCTTTATCCCTGACCTGTCTGGTGAGTTTCTTGGTCTTCATGATGCTGTTTGTTCACTAGTGTTCTCTAACAAACCACTTCACAGAACAGGTGTATTTATACTGAGACTAAATTACACACAGGTGGACTCTATTAACTAATTAGGTGACTTCTGAAGGCAATTGATTGCACTAGATTTTATTTAGGGGTATCAGAGTACAATGGGCTGAATACAAATGCAAGCCACACTTTTCAGATTTGTATTTGCTTAAGATTTTGAAATCCATATATCATTTTCATTTCACTTCACAATTATGTGCTACTTTGTGTTGGTCTATCACATAAAATCTCAATAAAATAGATTTAAGTTTGTGGTTGTATGGTGACAAAATGTGAAAAAGTTTAAGGGGTATGAATACTTTTGCAAGGCACCGTAGCAAGGCTCTGACAACAACCCAAGAAACCCTAGCATAATGCTGGTGAGCTCTGAAAGGGCAAGCACCACTCCCATTTACTTCTGAAAACAGAGACAGAAACAAGAGAGAAAGAGATTTACAGCTAAAGAATGAAAGATAAAGAGAGAGACAGAGAGAGACAGAGAGAGAGAAAGAGAGAGAGAGAGAGAGGGGAAGTACATGCACCTCATCATCAATCATCTCAACAGTCATTCACTGTATTTCATCTATCACAGATCTGTTCTGGGAGGACTGAAAAAGAAGCCGGTCCTATTCAAAGATCATCCATTTACCCAGAAGCCCCCAGACACAGCACCAGCAATACATCAATTACAGCATGCATGAGAAATTTAGCTACTCTCGTCTACAGTAAGAGAAAAGTCGCCATTTACCGACAATTACAAAGTAACCAAAGAGTGATTACGCTAGATTTTTCATTTATCTTCAGTTTAGCAACATAAAATATGAATACGTTTATCCATGAGGTGCTGTTAAACTTCAGGAAATGTTTGCCCCGATTTGGAGAGCACTGTTTAATTGTGCTGACACCTTCATTAGGCAGTTAAAAGGCAAATTGTTTCTGCCTCATTAACTTCATAAACATGCCATTCATACAATGTACTGGTGAAATAATCATTTGCGAGAAAGCGAGTGAAGTGGAACACTCTTTTAAATGAGTCCCTTGAGATATCACAAATCCAAATCCTCTTTAATCTACACTCACGTCACTGGCTGTTTGTTTCCATGGAGAACAGTCTCTGAGATACGGGCAGTGGTAATTAAATCATACTGGGTGTATAACATACTCATTCTCTATATGTGCTTTCAAAATCACACTGAGCTGCTCAGAGACTTCCGATGGATCTATTAGGAGTGCAATAATGGGTCTTCTCTATGTGTTATTCCACATCCCATAATATTCACCAGATGAGGGGACTGAATGAAAAACAGCACCTACAGGTCTGTTACCATGGCGTTAAGTGGTGGCCTGGCAGCTGGAAATCCTCTGAAAGCCAGCAGGAGAACCGTACAGTGAGCAGCTGGGCAAAAGCCTCAGAAGCTCCAGGAAATTCATTTATAGCAAAGTTCTGAAAGTGAAGTTTAAAACTTGAAGACAAAAAGAAGATAAAAAAGGAACACGCTAAGTTATAGTGTAACATACAGGGCTTAAGACGTCTTAAGAGTGTTTGAAATGAGATAAACACAAGCAAAGAATGATTATATTTGTTGTGAAAACCATGTGGATTTATTTTTCTCAAGGACCTCGTTCTACCTCGTTTCTACCTCAGGGATGATGCAAAATTTAATCCGATGCAAAAAAATGTAAGCGTCAGACTATCACACAGTAGTTAACACAAACTGCATTAATATCCGCCCATACGATACTGCTACAGTTAAATGTCTATGTTTTGTCTTGATTTATTTTTAATGCATATGTTTTTTAGTTATTTTGATGTACTATGGAATTTGTAGTCATTTTGCAGATACTTTGTAAATCATGACGCATGAAGTTTGTGTGAACACACAAGTATAAATTAATCTGGTCATGTTTAAGTTTGTTTAAGGATCTGATGAAGTTTGGCTTCAGAAAACTTGCAATACAGTGCAGGAGACATTCGACTACTCTTTGTGAAGTTAAGTGAAGTTAAGTGATGTGCAGGTTAGTAACAGGCAACTAGCCAGATAATAGCTCTGAGCTTTTGTCATTTTATTACAAAATTAACACCATTACTGTATATACAAACAAAACATTGTTAGTATATACAAAAAAAAATCTTTGAAAAAAAAAGAAAACCAAGTCTTAAATTTAAATGTCTGATCAAAATAAAACACTCAAGTTTAGATTTAATCACTGATTACAATGTAATAATGTGCTGCATATCACACACTGTAGCTTGCTTCCAAAAAGAGCTCTATCCAGACTTATAATGAATTAATAGGAGCTGATGGTGTGTCTGAGCTCTGAATTCTTGATGCCGTCCTGTCTGAGTGAACAGCTCAGCATTAAGGAGGCAGAGGAGGAATGTGTACACACTCAGCCGTAATTAATATAATACAGCAACCGGGGGCTTTTCACAGACATGCAGCCAGAATGAATGGCCATGAATGTGTGTGTACACAAACACACAGACAAACACATATGAGTACAGAGACAACAGCTTTTCATCTCTCCTCCCACAGCATGCTCTAATTGGCCCTCAGGGACCGCTACATTCCCAGTCGTATGAACGACAATGCATTTATGTTGCAGGAAACACGTCTGCAAATCTGCAATCCACATGCAATCTAAAGACATGCATCTGTTGTCTGTATGCATGTATTCAGGAACATGGAAAGTGCAAAAATATGACATTCAATTATATGTCTTGTTGATGAATGATCACTATTACTGAGCATCACTATATGTATTGTTTATACTAAGGGTTAAGGGTTCGAAAAAACTCTTCACCTTTGGTAATACACCTGAAAAAATTATCTGCTATGAACATGGCTTGTTGAAGAGATGCATATTACTTTACTAAGTGACTGGATATCTAACTTTCTCCTGGTGGAAAAGGGCAATAACCACATACACCTGAAGGAGGAATGAAGCCATACTTAGTGTAGGCTCTTTTGGCCAGTGAACAATCTTCTGGCAACCAAAGAGAAGAACTTAGCAACTGCATAGCAATGTCCTGGCAACCACCCACAACACCCTAGCAACATAACAGCTTGAGGTTTTAAATGGGTAAGAACTACTTTATAACACATCTAGTTGTTTATTCTACACAAGTTCATCATTTGTTGGCATGGAGATGATATTTGGAGTGGAATCAGTTATGCAAATCAGGCCAGTTCTTTAAATCAAAAACATACTGCGCTGTCTCCATCCAAATGAACAGTCTGCCTGACTCCAGCAGCTATACCTTCTAGAGCAAGGTAACCAGATGTTCTTCACAGATTTAAACTCAAATACCAATATTAGGTGTTGCCATAGAGATCACCAACAGTGTCCCTCAGGTCTCAACCTGCTGAGAAACACTAATATCCAGCTAGACGGTTGAAAAACAGAAATCTGTAAAGAAAACCTAATATCTATCTGCTGTGGTTCAGAGGGAGGGCTGATGGACTGCACCGTGGTCAACTATGGCCTCCAAGATCATTACATTCCTAAGCAGGCTGCCTCACTGTAGCTTTGAGTAATAGGATCTGTAAAGAGAACAACACTCTGGTTCCTGTATTGTGGCTGCTAAGCTCCACCATTGCGCTTAAAATGTTCTCCTGTCATGCAGGAGTGGGATCAGGAATCTTCTAAAGGCAGGACAGAGATATTCCTGGGCTGATAATGGAAGTGTCAGGATTTCATACTCCAGGGAAAAGATGCCTCTGATCATTGAGCGGTTCTTTATGAGAGGAGTTCTGCCCTCAGGCATCTGCCAACAGCTGACTCTGAGGGATCTCCACAGGTTTAACACGGCCAGTTTTAGAGAACAAGACACAGACCTTAGTTACAGCTGTATCTTAGTGCAACAGACTGTATCTTACAAATCGTACCTGCGTTCATCCATATTGTGAGTTGTGATTTATACAAATGTATAAGTGAAATTCTTACATACTGTGACCAGTCACCATTTTTCTTAGGTTCCATTCAAGCATTTTAATTTTAATCTTTTTTGCTGTGTATAATTCAGTGGTGTGAAAAATACAGTACATTTATATAAGTATAAATATTCCATCTGGTCGTTTTATTGATATGAAGCTATAAAACTATAAAATCAAAAAATGTATCATCAGAGAATGAGGATGCAAAACTTGTGTTGTGTTATGAATTGTGGTCTGACACATTTTATAACACAAGAATGCACAAAATCAAATAGAGCTTGAACAGCCAGAACCACCTGGATTCACATACTGGCAAAGTTTGTTTTCAACCCTAATAATAATAATTGATCAAATCAAAACTTCATTTAACATTCATCACGTCATATTATAACACAGGCCTCTTGCAGTTTGTGCTTAGCTGAACATATTGGCAGGAGCGTAACAGCCCCGGCTACTAACATTCATTTCATTCTTTTACAGGATCAACAAAAACAAGGTGAGCTGGTTGATTTAATTCATCTACATCCCACATGCACTCTAGCACCACTGCATCCCACTAAAACACACATCATTCCATCTGTCCTGTATTCCCTAGTTCTCTGTTGAACCAGCAGTCACATCAGAAACACAGTCAGCAGCAGAACACTGAGCAAATTGAATGTGCCGTGGAGATGATCGCTCACATCACTGTGAAGATATGAATACATCCTTTCACTCCTCCTACTGGAAAGAAACAAGGGAATAAAAACAAATATTCGCCCACAGCACTGCTTGTTTAGGCGTTGAGAAAGTAATGTTTATTAATTCAAACTGGATCTCTTTTACGGTCACCAGAGAATAATATTAGCAAAGCCTTTCCTTCTATTTCCTATTTAGTTGTGGCATTAATGTCATATGCTTATAGTTAATAACACATTAGTGATATGCAAGTCCAAAATGTATTATTAGCAAACCTGTTATTAGTAGATGAAATGAGATGATTTATCAGCCATACCAGAATTAAAAAAAAAAGATAAATAAAAGTTGCATTATTTTTAATGTAAAAATATTTAAATATCATGCATATTGGTGACAAACAGCGAATACTCACAAAAAAACTCAAATTGCGAATAGCAAAAGGCATAACTGCCTGATGTGTATACACTTGATCAACCAAATTCTTTACAATTTTAATTCTATAGCACCTTTCACAAAGTAGCAAAGCAGCTTTAAAGGAACATCACTGAAATATTTAATATCCAATGATCACAGAACAAAAGTGAAGCTGGAAAATTATAGTAAGCTTTGATGTCTAAGAAAAGAACTTAGGGATCAACAACACTCCGATGTCATTGTATACACATGCTATGACCTTTTAAACAACTTACTGTACATTAAACTGAGAGAGGCTTCAGTTTAACATTTTTAATCTTTCCTTTATACTGCAGCAAAAAAAAACGTGTTTTCGGTTAACATTTACAGCACTGATGTAACACTAGCGGAGGGCTCTAGCGCTTTCCAAAGGCTGATAAAAGCCAGCTTGTATTTTTCTTTAGGTGAAAAACATATTAGTCATTCTCACAAAAACCCTGTTCAGTAAAAAAACAAAAAAAAAAAAAAACTAATGAGTCTTTACTGCAGTCAGTTTAGTCTTTGTTTTTGTGAAATAGATGACACATAGTGCTGAATCAGTCCTCTGTATTATAAAACTTTGTTAAATATGAAACTACACTTTCACTTTTACTGAGTAGTGTTAGCCTGTGTCCAAGCTCAGCACCACTAGTATGACAGGCTGCTGTGGTACATTGCCTCCTGGCACAAGTTCAACAGACAAACAGTGTATTTTTAATATTCTGGTCTCTGGTACTCAGGTCCCTCCTTCATTGCAAGTCAATGGGAACTACTTTTCCCATATCATCCACCAGAAAAATCAAATGTTTGTTCACTTCTCACAAAGAAACACACCTCTCCTTAACAGGTCACATAATTTGAAGCATAATTCATTGCACAAACAGTGCAGGTACATGCCAAAGCTTAATGGGTTAAGCTTCAAAAGATGAACAATAACAATGCAGCATGTCTTAACAAACACCACTAATAAAAGAAGAATGCGATTAATTGTAACTAAATCTCCATCAAAGAAACATCATTGTAGTTTGAACTGAATTATGTGAAACTGTAATAAATAAAAACAAAAGGATAACTTCTCGGTTTGACAACTCCTAATTCATGGCATATGTAAAAGGAATGCAATACAGAAGTTCAAGCATTTCTGTACCTAATGAGATGGATTTAAATGTACTGCAGGAAACATGTTTGTTTAACATGCAGAGTGGTTTGCTAGTGATATAACGACTCAAACAGCCGTTCATTTTTATATCCTGTTTAATGTAGAAGAGAAAGATTTTAATTTAATGGACGCCTATCATTATATAATGTAAATAGAGCCCCTAAGGGACTCTGGGAAGCTCTCGGAAGAATTGCTTTCATCTGGACCCATTTAGCAATGCTAACAGATAGTGCCTCTGTGCCAGACGATGTGAATGGCCACATCCCGAGGTAGAGGTAGAGAGAGAGAGAGAGAGAGAGAGAGAGAGATCATCATTAGCACAAAGCTAACTCTCCTTACACTCCAGGTGGTGAGGACTGCTAAATTGCATTTAAAAAGCGTAAAAACACCAACACTGTAAGACATAAATACAAGATTCACATTTGAATAATCTTCTACTGCACACAGCAAAATGCAAAGGGCTTGTTCTTTACAAAGCTACTATTGGAATATGCATGAGGTGGGTGTCGATTTTATGCACTGTCCTCATTTTGCTGTTCGAAAATAAGGTCCGTGTCCACAGCAGCTTGGCAGAGTCACCGTCAAACATTACACTGATCATAATCTGCCTGCAATACCATCATTTTATATTTAAACTGCTCGGTTCACCCACAATTTCACCATTTTGTTGTTTACGCGTCTGTTGATACTGCACATAAAAGAATTTGAGCAGAAAAACATGAACTTAAGTGTGTATTCATTCAATCACCCACACATTTTACGAAATGAACACATCAAAAATGACACATTTTCCAACATTTACTTAAACCTGATGTCATTCCTAACCTATCTGACTTTTCTTCTGTGGAGCACAACAGAAGATATTTTGAAAAATGTCTCACTGTTTTTGTGTCCACACTATGCAAGTCAATGGGTGCCACTGTTGTGTGATGTATTTCAAAATCTCTTCTTTTGTGCTCATCAGAAAAGCCATACAGGTTGAAGAATAGGTAGAGAAAGCACAACTGAATGAACCAGAACTCTGGAGTAGTCTACATACTTCATTACCATCAGACTCTTTCTGTTTGATGGCTAATTCAGACATCAGAAACAGCAGATTGTCAGTCTTATGGGGAATGCTGCTGCATTGCTACTGTGCAGAAGGACAGACATGAAATAACAATGTCAAAATTCGTAAGAGGAAGAAAACAATGATTGCCGCCACCCGCTGGGAAATATTAGCAGATGTGTGTGTCTGTTGTTGTGTTTTAAGGTTCTGTTTAAACCCCTGCTGTACAAAGTTAATCAGAGATCTGGAAGTCAAATTACACATGATAGTTTGAAAGCAAGACAGCAGGTAGGAGGTCCATCTCAACAGGCCTCTAGACCGATAATGCTTAACAGTTTGGGAGACCCTTATATTAAATAAATGCTGAGTATTTGAGCTGTGTCTGGTCAAACTCAGCATCGGATGGACCATCCAAACTCATTCCAATTCACAACCATTTCATACTTTCTTTTTCAACACTTTCTTGATCTGACATGCTCTAATATGACTGTCTGGCTTTTAATGGGCCATGTTTTCACAAGTCTGCCTGAAAAGTTGAATTGCTGGGTTGATACTTTACATTAATGCATTTGTTATACTGTATTAAAATAAAAAATAGTGTGTTTAAAATGTGTTGGGCACACATTTTTAGAAAATGCTCCAGTTTTATCTGTATAGTGTTGCAAACCAACACTGCAGGTCTTTTTTTTCACCAAGCCAGTCTATTATTGTGATAATGAATTTACATAAAACCTGTCTCAAACTAGCAAACAATTAACAAAACACACAGTGTCATTGTTCCCCTACCTCTCTCTACCTATCGAAGTGAGTGGTTCTGTCCAGAATGAGCTGCTAAAGTGAACCAGACTTTATGCCAATTATCCAGTCCGGCTATGTGAGACTTGGGCACAGCAGATCATAACACACAGCCTCCCTCTGTCTTTCTACGCTCTGGTTATGATGCTTTCAAGTTAATATTTTGTAGTAGACCTCGGACCAGAGTTCCTTCATTATATGTAACCCTCAAAGACCACCGTCTGTCAGCTCTTAGCTCAGAAATGTGCGTGTAATGATCTGGAGGGATCTCAGCCCTCCTTAAACCAAGGCTAATTCCTCATTATTTATGCTGACACTCAGATTCTCATCCAGGGAATTGCCAGTTACTGACAGTGTTGGCACAGAATTCCCAGTGTAGATGAATTCCCACAGACACTGCCAGCGGGTGTATAAACATCTGAGGATAACAAAAGAGATAAAGAGAGGAAGAAAAAGATAGAGTGCAAGAGAAGAGAGAGAGCAATAGAAACAGCTCTTCTGTAGAGTTTTACCCTGCAGGATTTGTATATGTAAGAAAAATCTAGAATAAGCTAGGAATCAAGAGCTTGCTTAATGCCAACGTCAATGAATTAACCACAGTGCAAAAAACTATTTCATATACATCATTACCTCAATGTTAATTAAATCAAATTTAGTAACATTTAATAGATTTTAAGAATCTATGCACTAAAGCTGCAGTGTGGAACTTCGGTATGAACTATTGCCATCTTTGCTTAAACTTAAACCACAAGTTATTCGCAGAGTTATTTTCTTAACATGGGAGACAAGTTTAAATTATAAACAACTTCTGTAAGAATAAGCCACAAACGCTCCATCATCCTCAGCACAACACACGCGATTTAGTAGCAGATGAATTAAGTCAACCAGACATTTTCCACTAAATCACACCCGACAGCTCAAATTAGAAATTATTATTGTCATTATTATAAACTTACGGTTGCAAATCAGGCTAGGGTAAAGAGACGTTTTATGTATTTGCACAATAAGTGATTTTTGACTATTTTAAACAAAAAAGCAACTTACAAATTGTAGTTTTAGTGTACACCACATGCTTCATGTCATGCTTAAGTTTCCTAAACTGCTGAATATTAGCAAATTTGTAAACATTTTTTAGCCAATTGTGACAATCGTAGCACAGTAAACTGCGATACCATCAGCACATGTTTAGGACCAGCGTAACCCTACCACACATCTTTTTGCCCACACAACTAACTTTTTTTTATTAATTGGGTGTTGTTTGGTCAGATTACTTCCAGTGGAGTTTTGCTTGTGTCGGTAAACAAGCTCTTTATTAAACTGGAAACATTTAAATTAGCTCTACATGTCTACACAATATGCTAAACAGGTCAACTGCCGCAGAGCTGAAAATTGCCTTTCTTCACCAGAGTGACGGAAACACAGGCCTAATTAACCCAGGCTTCAGTGAGCGTACTTGCAGTTGCATACATTTTCTGTTGCAGCCTTTTAATTTCAAGGTAAAAAGAAGTTCTTCTGGCGTAAAGAACTACAATGCTATCTCAGCAGGGGTGCGAGGAAGTGACACTCTTACTTCAAGTTCTTTTTGGGCTTCAAGCTGAGGAGCTTGACGAAGGTTTAATCGCATTCAACCGTTTCCAGACTGCAGACAGTCTCTGTGCAGCATGTTTGCTTATTTGTAAAGTTTGGAGTTCGTTCCAACCCTGTTCTAAGTATTACCCATGCCACAAAACTCATCTGCCATGTTTGTGCTATAGGCATGAACGATACCTGCTCTAACTGTTACTAAGCAGTTAAAATATGATTCTGCATGATGGTTGAAAAAACTGCTTATGCCACGTTGATTCATATCTACAGACCATAATATGGGGGTGGTGTCTTTAGGCAACCACCTAGCAACCAACTGAGCAACCATACACCCTTTTAGCTGCAGTTTTCCTGTGTGCTTGTCTTTTATTTGTAGATTGCATTTGGACATCCTACCCCTGTAGCCCTGACATATTGATTCCCACATTACAGGCTGCAGGAGAAATTGAACACAAGCTTGTGCAACAATGAAAATCTGTATGCACATTTATTTCTTCTGAAAAAGCCTTTTATGAGAGCAGGGACAATCACAGCCTCGCCAGCAATCTGATCTTCATCACCCAGTTATCCTGCAGGACATTCACACAGTCCACAGATTTGAACAACTCTGCATGATGATGCAAAAAGCCTTTAACCTACAGTAATTAGAGGTTTGCTGGTGTTACCCATAAACTGCACTAGACAACAGAAGTGGGAGATTATAGAGGGAAAGATTACACAGATAACATACTATATGAGATTATAAACCTCACCATTAGGAAGAATGTAATTAAAGAATTGGGGGGACAAGGTCTAATAATGGCTAATTAGAAGGATTAAAGTAGAATCTTTTTTGCCCTTCAGGGCTTTTGAATGCACACAGTCCACTAGATGGATAAGATGTGAAGTGATCTTAGATGAGGAGATGAAATTGTGTCAGACTGCTAGTCGGACTGCTGAAGGGCTTAAAAGAGAAAAAGAATCAGCAGTTTAACCCAAACTCACTCGTTTTCAAAGAACAAAAAGGTCACAAACACGGTAAAAATGTCACAAAGACTGATGAGTTTAAAGACAATGTTTGATTACACATCCTAAATTCTTTATTATATCTCCACTTTAGCCATGTTGTACAGCTTCAATAGAAACACAACCTCTGCGTTCCTTACTGAGAATGAAAGTAAAGACTAACAAGACAATTGTAATGCAATGAAAAGAATAAAGGAGAAATTATGTTTGTGTTTGTATTGTATTTAAGTGAGAAAGAAATTCAAAACTCCTCACAGAATGCTAAAACTAATAATGTTCTATTTATCATTTTATGTTGTTATTGTTATTGTTCTAATTTGTTACACTGTTAATTTGTATCTACATTATCATCATTATTATTACACATTCCAAGCTTTGGCAATATTGTAGTATTTACATGCCAATAAAACAATTTCAGAATTCAACTGAACCCTATGTGTGTGTGTGTGTGTGTGTGTGTGTGTGTAAGAGAGAGAGAGAGAAAGAGAGAGAATTAAAATGGTATGAGCTGTAGTAAATTACAGGGGAAGGCACATAATAGGATGCAGGATAAAATAAGAACAGAGCAAACATTTAAATATCACAAACAACATAAGTCTGACAACACAGAAGACAGGAACTAGTCAAGAGGAAACACAGGGCTTATACAAACACTTAGCGCTGTGCGTATGTGTGGACAACCTAAAGACTGAAGACGTGATCTTTAGAAGATCAGCTGTTGAGTCGATCCAATAGAAACCTTCCACATCTAATGTAGTGTTTCTCAACCAGGCGTCCAGGCACCACCACGGGTCAAAACAAACTTCAAAGGGGGCTTTAAGATGACTAATGTCAAGCTACGGCAATCTTTCTAGTTATGTTAAGTGCTGCTGTAGAATATTTAATGAGGCAGAAATTGTGAGTTGGAGGCTGTAGCCTTCAAATATTGTTGTAGACAATGGAGGAGAGTCTAAAAAAGTTCAGTAAGAAAACTGACAACTACATTTCACAACAATCAAAGTTAACATGCATCAGAACATGCCAAACTTGGGCATCTGGCAGCTTTGAGCTGAACATCTTTTGCGAAGTCTTTACTGACAATTGCTTCAATGTGTTGCTACTTAATCACTCAAATCAATTTATTTCTGACCCTGTATTTACTGTATGTTATTATCAGATGTGGAATCCAGCTTTCTTATTTTGAGCATCCATTAAAAGTAACGTGTGTGTAATGTTTGCACAGTTGAAACATTTTATGTGCTGTATGTGAAAACTAGTGCACAGTTTCTCAGCTGATTTCACAGATAAATGTCAACATTATTGTATTGTGTGCTTTCATCATCACAGTGGCATGAGAAAGCAAGACTAGATTAACCAATGACGTAAGTTTGGGGTGGGGCTACCTGTTTGTCAGCCAATAGCAGACACAAAAAGTTCAGGTCATTAGAGACAACGCTGGCCCTTTTAAATTTTAAAGTTTGTCAGAAGGATAAAAACTCATTCAGGTAACAGACAAACATAGCCACATCCTGTGTTATGTCTCATAGCACTAATATCATATCATACTCAGAATACAAAACAACAGATGCTGTGTATTGTTTAACGGTCAATTATGGTGTTCGGCTCAACTGGTGATATTATAATGACTATCAAACAGGAATGGAATATGTGCCCACACAGTGATCAGTACAGAGCCCTTCAAATCAATGGTCAAATGTTCTTGACCTTCCGCAGCCGCCAATGACGTAAATCAAATCATGTTAGCAGCACCGGACATTGAGTGGAGACTAACTGCAAGCATGAGAGCTCAGGAGGATGAAGAGACCAACCCAACCATAACAAACCAATGTCTCCTTGTGCGTCTTCATTTGTGCTGATGTGCATACCATTTAAAAATGGTCATTCAAACCTCTAAGCTTCAGTACTAAACGTACAAAAAGTGCAACAAACTAGAACTGAATTCACCTCAGTTACCACATGCTCTGGCCACCACTCAACATCACAGCAGCATGTTTTGCACGGATAAGCACCACCAGATTTTCTTAAGAAAATGTAAAAATTGAGGTTGTGACGTAAATTCTCTCTTGTTTTCAAAAATTGTTTCAACTGCTTGGATACACGCTTAGTGGCCTGAGGGAGGAAAAACATGCCTCCAAATGAGTTCTTCTCCTTTCGGCTGTTCCCTTTTAGGGGTCGCCACAGCGAATCATCTGTCTCCACCTAACCCTATTATCTACATCCTCTTCCCTCACACCCACTAACTTCATGTCCTCGTTTATCACATCCATATACCTCCTCTTTGGTCTTCCTCTTTGCCTTCTGCCTGGTAGCTTAATTTCTAACATCCTCCTATATTCACTATCCCTACTCTGGATAATATACAGAAAATAACTCACATTTAGGAAACACAAATTATGTGCATATTCTGCAAATAAATAATTCAAAGGGATCTGATTATCCCAAAAGCGTCACTCATCTTGTTTAATAAAAAAATTTATTTATGAAAACTAACCTCTGCCCCACGGCCAGTCTCAGGTGGGCTCTGCTTTGCTCATCTGCTATTCATAGGCTGCTGCTTCCAGTAGCTTTATTCCTCCATAATCACAAAGAAATTTCTCTGACAAGAAAACAGTCATAACAGCCAAGTGCGAGACTGTAGGGCCATTCAGAGACAACAGGAGGCCTGATAAGGATTCAGTTTCTTCACGGTCTGCAGACAATGATCCCTGAATGACCTCCTGTCTACACAGAGTCATTTCAGAATTTGTCCTATATGACAAAGCTCATGTAATTACCGCTGTGCATGGAAAAGACAGATGTTATCGCTCCGTCAGTGTAACTCGATTACCATTGTAACCATTACCAATGTAACTATCCCAGAGAAAAGTCAGGCTGGGATTTTAATGGTTTCTGCAAATTTGCAGTAAAAAAAAAGAGAAAGAGGTGATTATTAATGACAGGGCTCAGCAAACATGGCACGTCCCAACATTTTAGGTTTACTGTGCATGACCAATGACATGTGTCACTGGGCAACAAACCTGGCACAACACGGTTTAAGCACTGTGAGTGTTATGCTAAATGGAAAGATTTTAAACGAACAACAGTTTCACCTGATTAGCTTCAGAAGATATGCACTCCATCACTGATGCTTTATTTTGTCATAAGAAACAATTCCAACTGTCTGTTGTACTTTTATTATGCTCATCTCCTTTTGTACTCTGTTGTACTCATGTGAACAAAATAAGTAAAACTGTACATATATGGAATAGAGCTATAAAGATATACATCGCAAATGTGCATATGGCAATATGCATATCACACGGGTGTGCAATAACTATATGATTTTAATACTTCATAAAATTATCTAAACAAAGTTATCCAACATTTTGTGTCGAAGGTTCTGGGTAGAGACTGGCATGCAAATGTTGGTTGGAATAAGTATTTCTTTTTCCTGGAAGAATGTGAAAAGTATGTTTGTTATATAATTTTCAGTTTTTAAATATTTTAATAAAATTTAAATCGATTTTACAAACTTAAAGCAGTATTGTGTGCTGTGCAGAAATGTAAATATATCAAATATATTATTTATCTTCTTTTCTTAACATCATGCAACCTTAGTTTGGATTTACACAAGGGCATATTAATAATAAAGCATTCATTCTGGGTTCTACTAAAAGTTCAAAGTTTAATTCATATTCATTTTCATTATTTTTAATTTTTGAAGCATCGGGATATAGAAACGTGGAATTTCTGTCTGACCCACAGTACTTTCAATGAACATCATTTTTCATTCACAAAGAAAAATGTGCTATTCAATGCCATTCAATAAATGTGGAAATGTGCTGGCCTCACAGAAGAGTGAAAAAAGATTAAAAATCAAACATTAATGAAAATGCCATTTGTCCATCATGAAGTCAAAAGAAAGCAATGCATGCACAGGGTTTAGATAAGGAGCGTTTCCATGGCATCAAATCTTGCCTTAGCAACCACTTCCTGTCAATGTTCATCTCTGAATGGGAGGGTGGAGCTAGTAAAGGGGTGCTTATTTGATACAAATAACAGCAGCACACAAAAGGAGAACATGTACACAGAACACTATGGCCTGACAAAGTACCAATGCTCTTAAATGAAAGTAATGGCCTCTAAGGCAAATCTAGGTCTTAAAGTAAAGAGGAAGTTGCTCATTCAACCAGCTCAGGGTGTTTAAAAGAAAATACATAGTCCAGGGGTGTCCAATCCTGCTCCTGAAAGGCCAGTCCCCTGCAGAGATTAGCTTCAAATTGCCTTAACACATCTGCCT
>JAZGTJ010005169.1:0-28365 GCA_036877575.1 Botia almorhae
TAACATTTTTGCATATATGTCAATAATAAGCCTGGTCTATAAAGCTACACTTACAAGTAGAAATAGATCTAAAGCTAGGGACAGGTGAACAATATAAGAATGGTGTTAAGCAGTGCAAAGTTAGATGGATTATTTCTGATTCATTCTGACTTGTAGTGTCAGTGGATCAGACACAAAATGCTTCAACCAGCTAAGAAAAATTGTGTTTTTGCATTTGTACAGGCCACTGTGTCGTTATGATCTTCTTCTGGAAGAGAATAAAGATGTGACCTTCAGGCCGATCCCTTGTGAAGATTCTAACTTTTGATCCACACACCCATTTCTGTCACTGTATCTTTAGTCAGATGAAACAGTCATTTGATTTAAAAGTATTTATTTTTAGCCTTCAGAAATGTACTTTCGATTGTTATACCTCATGAAGGTATGTCTAATGTTTTTATATAATGTATAAATTATTCTAAATAGATTTGCCTCATTATTGCCTCTAATACTGGATATATTTATGAAATTATTTTTGTTTTGTATGTTTGTAAATTTTAGGAAGATCATTGAATTAAACCTATTTGTTGACGTTAACATGCTGTGAATAAAATCTGAAAAATCCATTTCCAAACAAAGACCAAACACAATATGAAACTTTTTTAGTTTTGTTATGTTGCAGTCTTCATGTTTTTACAGACATTTTTGAATTTAGTTTTTCACTTTGTCATTATGAGGTACTGAGCATAAATTAATGAGAAAAAAATTTATTTAAACAATTGTAACATCAGGCTGCAACATAAAATTAAAGTGAGAGGGGGTCTGAATACTTGGAATGCACTGTATAATCCTTCTAGTATATTGAAATATATCAAAACTGAAAGAGGTCTTTAGTTAAATTGCCAGACACAACCAACAATTAAATTCAATACAGATTCGAAAACATAGTAGTTCAAGCATTAACAAAATGCATGAATTTGATTATAGCTTTTAGGTTGACTATGTCTGCTAGTCCATGGTCTTTTAATGTGTTTCACAGAGTCTTAATATAAGTTGTTAGTAAACAAAAACTTCAGGGCCAGGAGATCTGGTTCCTGCTGCACTTCATTAATTTAATTTAATTAATCAATTAATTCTTTAAAAATTATTAAAATATAATTACTTACTGTGGCATTTTTCATGAACAAATGACACGGTTTATTAGTAAATAAGACTCATGCATTATTTTTTATAAATGTTATTCTAATATATTGTTTTATTTAAATTAAATGATAACCTGTATGCCTAGATAGTGTTTATACGTTATCTTCTATTAGGCAACAATTCACTTACTGACATGACTGTGTTTGTGTCCTCCAGTCTCTGCTGCTTAATCACAGTGTGCTGCTTTTCTAAAGTTGAAATGATGGACTTGAAATCTTTCATTAAACACAGAGAGAAAGTGGAAAAATTTGGGAAAATAAAACTGCTACAGCTTTCACATAAATATATAAATGCAATTTTTCTATACTGTTTTGAAAATAAGAAAGAAATTTAAGCAAGCTATTTTGTTTAGATTTAAGTTAGCGAATACATTGAAAAGGTGCATAAATGTGATTTCCTAGATCAGTGGTTCCCAAACTTTTTGTGCTGGGCCCCCCTTTTGCAGAGCATACCGCATACCGAGGGTAGCGTCATTTTACCAGCGTTGTCCAGTACAGCAGTACTACAGCATGTTACAGAACTGCGCCCCCTTATCATAGCACCCCCACTTTGGGAACCACTGTCCTAGATTATAAAGGAACAATAAATTGAGAACTTTGCAGTTGACATTTAGTTGTATGCGAGACTTAGGAGCTTATAGTATTGCTTTACTGAAAACACGTGTTTAAAACGTCAGAGTAACACCCTATATGGAGTGGCGACGTTGAGATGTTGACCAATCAAAAGCAACATGTTTTTCTCGCTTGATTGATTGGTCAGCAGAAGCCGCTCTTATTCTCTGTGGTTGGTGGAAAGGGTGTAGAGCTGTTTTCGAATGTGTAGTTGACACAATAGCCGTTAGTGCGGAATTACAGGTAGACAGGTCAGATGCGTTTAGTAAGACATTGTTTAGGTTAGATTATCTAAATTTTAAAGTTTGTATTTATTTTAGTTGTAGAAGTCACATTTGTATTTATTAAAGTGCATCTTCATTCGTATTTTTGCTGGAGGACATCATTAAATAAGGTAAAAGCGTACCTTTTTCAAAAAATGTTACTATGCTATGCTAACTGTATATGTTTATTAACGTTTATTTCATCTAGCTGCATACATTGTATTTCTTTGGAAATGTATTTCTTATAAACGCTGTATTTGTAGTTGTACATTGTATTCTGACACCACATACCGTGAATCTGAGTGACGAATCGCTCGTGTTTTCGATTCTAGCTCTGTTATAATGGCCCTGGCATCTCCGTGCGGGATTCTGTCCGATGAGGATGAGTGTGGGGCTGTCTTTGAGTCCACGGCTGCTGATATTGGGGGTCTCATGAGATCTCAGCGGTTTGTGTCCCACCTTCCAGAGATCTCGGTCATAACTCCTGCTGCAGACTCTCACACACCCATCAAAGCGGTAGGATGGCCGGTCTCGTGCCCGTTGTAGCGCTTCTCAACCTACGTTTGCCTCCCAGTGTATTAGTGACACTAATGTTACCTTTATAAATGTATGGAAGTATTTATTATTATGGCACAAAACTGCATATATGAACAAAAATTACATGTGTACATTACAAATGTGTGCATGCTTTTAAAATAGATGCTGTCCCAGACTTGGCATAGTTGTTTATTTAGTCACCCCTAATGGCTAAAACTCCTTCACAGTTATTCCTTTCATTACAAACTGCTGTAAGATGTGGGGTTTTCCTCTGGTTAAAACAAACTGCTCATTTAATAAATAGTTCCTCTGTGGTACCGCAGAATCTTATGTTAGTGGTTCTTTCATCTGCTCCTCTGACTGTCAGCCAGAACAACTGAAGATTGAAGCGAGCAGAAGAGGCAGTGCTGATGACGGATCAGAGAAACTAAAGGTCTTCCTACGCATTCGTCCTCTCACTGAAGTTGAGAAGGAACGACGAGAGGAGCAGGTAAACTCATGAGGAATTTGACATGTCTTTGTGAGGGCAGCAAAACGGGTGGGGTGTTTTATGTTGGCTGCTCTGGCCACATTTTTTAAATGAGTACAATTGGAAAGATTTACTGGAATACAAGGAGGTTTTTAATTGAAAGTGTTTGAAATGTTTCGTTTAGGGCTGTGTAAACGTGCAGTCTGAGGACAGTCTGCTGCTCAGAGCGCCCAAAGACTCCCGCAACATGAAGAGCGCAGAGCGAGGGGTCGCTCAAAGCCTGCACAAGTTTACTTTCACAAAGGTGATGTGCTGTCCGTGGTGGAAGACTTAAATGCTAAATCTAATCTTTACTGCAATCATGGTGGTTAAATGTGTACGCACATGTGCGCACTGGAAGTGAATCTACAATTTAGACATCTAAAGATTTTTATGGTTTTAGATTTTATTTATCTGAGAATATAGATCAGGAGTGATGCATTTATTAAAAAATGAACGTATAATACAGTGATGTGAAATTACGAAACACTTAATTTTTAATTGAAGCTTTGATGTATTTTTACACCTTTGATATAAAGATCGTTTATATGAATATTTTCTTTTTATATTTAACATTCATATACATGCACATTGTATATTATTTGTACATATATGTTAATCACACATTGTTTTTCTATTGTTACTACAGGGAATAATTCATGTTAAATTTCTAGAGTTATAGCACTTATTTCTGTTTCAAAACTTTTTGGCCAACATATTAATGTTTTGGATATCATTAATATAAGTTGATTTAAGGGGAGTGCTTTGTCTCTGCAGATTTTTGGACCACAAACTTCTCAGCAGGAAGTTTATGATCACACCATACGAGAGATGGTACGGGATGTTCTGCGTGGAGAGAATCGTCTTCTCTATACTTATGGTGTGACCAACTCGGGCAAAACCTACACCATACAGGGTAAGATGACAACAACACCCTCCATCGGCATCAGTTTTTTCATCTGTGCTGTGTTTCATTAATATAACGTGTACTGTTGTTGCTTTGACTGAACAGGGACAGGTGGAGAGGCAGGTTTGTTGCCACGAGCTCTAGTGTCTGTATTTCTTAAGCTGTCTGGCCGGCTGTGCTCTGCCATGGACCTCAAGCCAGTATTGAGCCAGGAGGTCCGTAAACTGGACGCCAGGGAGGTCCGTGCTGAGGAAACACGCCGTGAAGCCCTGCTGAAAGAGGTAAATAGAAGAAATAAAGAATTACAATGAAACTATTTTTGTCCTATGCTGTATAGATAGATAGTGATGAAATATATCGTAAAGGTCAGGTGAGCAGTTTGAAAATGTATTTTGATGTACTGTTTTCTTGGGAAATGTGACTGTCAGTGTTTTTATCAGGAGGACAGCTCAGGTGGGCATCAGTCCAGGCTGCGTGCAGGTCTGTCTTGGGACAGCGGCATTGGTGGGCTTTCAGCTACCAGTCACATAGCAACACAACTGGAGGGTGAGGACCTAACTGTTGTTCCACAATGAGATAGCACATATCACTTCACATGTTGAACACTGCTCTTGATGAGAGCTATCTGGAATTTCTATGAATGTTAAATCTATCCAGAAGTCTTTCAAGATTAGATTTGGTTTTGTGCCATCATTAGATCTTTGCTAGTTCTCTTACCTTTGGTAGGCTGGAATGATTGCTTAGTTTATGGATTTCTTTATGAGATGGATTATTATTTCACAAATGCAGCAGACTTTGACACTGAGGTAAGCAGGTTTGTCTTTATGCTATAGATTCAGATGGCGTGTGTCTGGAGGCCAATGGCTTGTCTCTCAGTGGTGGTGAGGATCTTGAGGAGGGGGTGCAGTTCTCAGTGTGGGTCTCGTTCTATGAGATCTACAACGAGTTTCTTTATGATCTCCTGGATGCTCCACCTTCTCTTCAGTCCCGCAAGAGAGCCACACTACGCCTCAGTGATGACAAACACGGAAACCCTTTTGTGAAAGGTAGGAATCACATAGCAGATGTTTTTAATGCTAATACACTGATGACATCAAGACAATTAGCGTGAGTGATTTATACTGCAAGGAGTGTAATTGCCAGTTACTGCATAATATATTTTAAGTCTTTTCCTGTTTCGTGCATGTATGCTTTAAGGTTTGACATGTGGGGCTTGGTTTTTAGATTCAGATTACCTGTAGATAAAATGTCAGTTAAATATTTTGTGTTCTTCCATTAGATCTGACATGGATTCACATACGCAGTGCAGAAGAGGCCTGGAAAGTGCTTAAAGTCGGACGACGCAACCAAAGCTTTGCCAGCACTCACCTAAATCACAACTCCAGTCGCAGGTACCTGCAGTGACACCAGATGGGATGGCTGAAAATGCTTTGTAATAAAATGGTAGTCAAATGAAACGAATTGGAACTTGTTTTTTATCTTTAACAGTCATAGTATCTTCACCATCCGTGTTCTACACATCCAACCACAAGCAGATCTCAGACAGGCAAACCGAATCAGCGAGTAAGTATCATTTTTGTTGTTTTTTATGTCCCTATTAGAATTACTCCAGGGAATTCTGTAATGTAAAGTGTTGCTGTGTTTGTCCCGGAAGGCTGTCAGTGTGTGATCTGGCAGGTTCTGAGCGCTGTAAAGACACACAGAACGGGGAGAGAATGAAAGAGGCAAATAATATCAACACCTCCCTGCTGACTCTTGGACGCTGCATCACTGCTCTGAGACACAATCAGACCAATAAGTGAGTGTCAACACTTCAAGTTACATCCAATTATTATACCTGAGGCATCACTAGCATGTTTAGTGTTTTAAGTTGGAGTGCCCTTGGACTTCCATGGGTCTGCATTGTACATTATATAAATGTCCTTCTCAAAACATTTAGGTGCGATCAGATGTGATTATGGGGCTTTTAAGTTTGCTAAGTGTACTTCCTTTTCCTTGATGTCTGGGATATGAAGTATCATTTTTCGGACAAAAATATACCTTCCTTATTATAGATGACAAAATTCTATGTCTGCCTCTTCAAATGTTGTGCATCAAAATCAGCTATGACATGCAATTGATGTCAAATCTAAGTGATTCTGATTGGTCTTTGCCACAGGTCACGGCCTCCTCTGGTTGTTCCATTCAGAGATAGCAAGTTGACCAGGGTTCTCCAAACCTTCTTCTGTGGTCATGGGCGCTCTTGCATGGTGGTCAACATCAACCCATGTGCGTCCACCTACGACGAGACTCTCCAAGCGCTTAAGTTTTCTGCCATTGCCACACAGGTAAAACATGCGTCTTGCTTTGGCTAACATTGTATATTATTGCTCTTCTATGCATCAAGCATTTGAATATTCACTAAACATCCCAAACTTTGAATGCTATTTGAACTGAATTGTTTAAAATCTTGAATTATTTAGCTTGTACACGGACCATGTAGTAAGACACGTGTGGCGTACATCCTGTCCCTGCTTCGTGAGCAGCCAGCTCACCACAATGACACCACTCTTCTGGAGGAGGAAGAGGAGGAGAGTGATGAAGAGGGAGACATCACCATGTTTGATCCAGAGGTATATCCAGTTCATTTATATTTATAAATTGTATGCCTATTGAACATGAAAAGTCATGAATTAGCTTTATACTGAACTATTTTTAGCATGTGACTGCAGATAATCACAATTATAATGGCCTCTTTATTATGCATATGTTTAAATCAATATATTTATAATATAGTATCTGTTGTTAGCTTAGCAATAAAAGCTTGGTAATAAAACAAAAGCTTGTTATTAGCTTGGTAATAAAAATTAAAAAAAAAAACTACAAGCTTAAGTCACGTTTGGATGAGCTGTTTCATAAGTAACCATTAACAGTTGTTTCCTATTTGCACTTTTTGGTCTCATAAAGCATTTCATACTTCAGATGTAATCCGTTATTTCAGCTGGATGTCTATGTGTTGGGCAGGCCCTGCTGAAGGCCATTGATGTTCTGAAGCGTGAGGTGCTGCGTCAGAGGCAGGAGAAAGAAGAACTGGAGGCCAAGGTTCGAGAGGAAGTTTGTGCTGAAATGATGGAGGTCATCAGCCGCATGCAGGATGACTTCAGGTAGCTGACTCATGCAGAAGTTCCTCAAACTTTAATGAATATTGCAGTTAATTTATTTTTTCATGTATACTATCAGTATGAAGTTAAATGTTTTAAGCATCTGCTTTGTACAGTGAGACGCTGGAGAATGAAAGAGAACTAATGGAGAAGAGGTGCGAGAACAAAATCAACAACCTGAAAAACAGCCTGAAAAAATACTACAGCCAAGAGTTAGAGGTCAGTTACAATACTGTGAACCTGAAAAACTGAATTAAGAACCACTTTATACCTGGTATTAGCATGCAGCACAATTATGTGTGTTTCTGGTGACCTTTTAAAGATCTTGACAGTTTGATTTGATCATTTTTTGAAGGAACGAGATGAGGAGATCGGAGAACTCACTGCTGCTCTAAAGGAGAAGGAAGAGGGTGGTGTAACCCCAGCTCCCATATTCCCACCTCTGACAGAAGCTAATGCTCCACGCCGCTCACGCCGTTTGGTTTCAACACACAAGCAGGATACAGCTCATGAAAGCGCAGAGCTCCTGCAGTGTAAATCTGAGCTGGAACAGTGTAAAGCTGAGCTAGACCTCAAACAAACAGAACTGCAACTGAAAACACTCGGTATGTTGTGTGAAAAATAGTAACATGGAAATGATTCAGCCTTGTGTAGTTTCCAGTCAGTATGACTTCAGATGGCTTCACACATGAGTCATTTGGACAACTTACAGGTCATTTGGCCATTCACTGTTTCTTTGCTTACAATTAACGTCACAATGTTCCTCAGAACTGAAGCGTTTCCAAGAAAACCTCCCTCTTACTGGCAACACGGGCACCCTAACGACCACAGCTGAGCGGAAACTAGAGGAGGGTCAGAGGGTGAGTTCTTCTGTGTCTCAGTGGAAGTGTTAAGACTTACTTAGGCATAACATAGTTAATGTGAATATAAAAGACCTGCTAATAGTTTAGGACCTTAGTCCTAATAGTTTAGCTTAGGGTAGATGCCATTTTAATATATGAATTAACCATTTGAGAGATGGACAGGTTGGCCTGTCTTTAAGTTTAGTTTTTGAATCATGAAAGATCAAATCAAATAGATCAGTTGAAAAATGAAATTGTAGGATTTGTTGGACTGTGTTAAGACTGTGTGTGTTGTGTGTAGAACCTGAGGCAGCTTCGGATGGAGTTACAGACGTTGGGCATTAAGCTGCAGTCTGGAGAGAGAGCATGCTGCCGCAACACAGACGGAGAAAAACTACGGCAAGCACTCTCCTCAGCCGACTGTAAACTCGCCAAACAGGTAACATGCACATACAGATAGTACATAGTTAATGATTAAGTAGAGATGGTCTGGTAAAGTTCAATTCAATTTGGTCACTTTGATAGTGAGCCAAATTATCTTAAATTACCTACATTTTACATTATCAAGCAATTCTGACTTAGTTTACTTTGTTAGTTATGGTACAAAGTAAAGATTTGTTTTAATAATTGGTGATCGTGATAGACCTTAAATTGTCATGTTAATCCATAGTGCACCAACATCTTTCTTTGTCTTTGTTTCTTCCTGTATTCTGTCTTTAACCCCTTAAAACCTGTATCCCTGGTTAAGCGTTTGGAAATTTTTATCAACAAATTCCACACAATAACATAATTGTGATTCATAGCTTATAGATTTGAATGCTTCACCTCTGCTCTGTTAATGACCTGACATTCTGTTTCTTGTTCTAAAACTAAATCTTCCTTTTGGAGGTGTTGATTTAATTGTAGCCTGATTCTCTTGTAACAATCTGTAAATTGAGTTGAATGAAATTACCCACACTGCTTGTGTAACTCCAGTTTTAGCCTCACCTGTTGCCCTGTGGCCTCTCTAACTCTGTCCACATCCCTTCCGTCCCATTTCTGTCCACCAGGACCAAATGCTGGTGGAGCTGCACACCAGCCTGCAGCTGGTCAAAGCAGACCTGCGCAGGAAAGACGAGACTCTGGCGCAGTTACAGAGGTCTCTGCCGCCCCAGCCTCCCATGACCCCTGGCTCCTGCAAGAAGAGAGGCTGTGGAGCGGCGGTAGCCCTTATAGAAAACCAGCCTCCTGAGAAACGACCCTTCTTTCGCTCCCTGTTCCCCTCACGCACACCTTCTAAGACCCCCACGCGGCAGACCCGTCAGCGGCCCGAGGTCACCACACCATACACCCGTGTGCTGCGTTCACGCCAGCCCTCACCTCCATCCACTCCCATCAATTTCAGAGTCAAATATTAAGCTTTAAAGAGCCTGTATGCTAAAAATCAAAGGTTTTCCATCTTGAACTCTAAGTTTTGTTTAATGTACATATTACATTTAAGCTTTTGTTTGTTCAAACTTTTAGTAATCATGTTTTTTTACTTTTAACTGGGACTTATTTTGATAACAGTTCTCCAGGTCTTCTCTGTGAGGACCAAGGCTTTAAACAACATTTGTGTTGCATTTTTTTTAAATGATTGTTTAAAAAAAGACACCGTCATGCTTCACCCATTTGAGTTTCTCCACAAGCATTTTGTTCTTTTTGTAAACCAAAACCAACTGTATATTTAAGACTGAGGTAAAAGAATTCCATGTATAGCTCTAGTGTACGCATTTAAAATTCAGTGTTTCTCATTAAACTTCTCAAAAAACTTTGCACAGTGCCAGTCAAATAAGCATGCATGTACTTTTTTGGCATGTTTGCAAGTGGCCAGATGTATGAGTTAAAGCACTATATTAATGATTGGCTGCTCTTTTGCACATTTTGCATGGGTTTGTAAAGTCTGCAAGGCTGAAAGTGTTTCATGGTTTGACACTTTGGAATGCATGTCTTGTTTCCTATTATCAAAACGTGTGATATTTGCAATAAAACATTCATAGTTCAACACTTTATTTGTCTCAATGTCTCAGTTCAATTTGAGTTTTACTATAATGATCAGAGCTGGCTATACAGTTATTTACATTGTTTTATGTCCATATCTGAAAAAAAGAACAAATCCAAATACAATGAAGTTTAAAGAAAACTTCAGTATGTTGAATTTCACAGCATTGGCAAAACCATCTAACCAGAAAAACAGGCCTCAATCCTTGATTTGCATGCCTTAAGGTGTGACAGAAGACAGATCTAATGGAGAAACTCTCCTGACTGGAGTTGTGTTGTTGGACAGAGGGTTGAAGACACAGGGTAATGTTATATCTGTAGAAGAAGGCTCTCCTTGTTCTCGCACTGCAGAGATCTGTCGCAACAAAGCCTTGCCTTCCTCACGGGCCTGGGAAAAGACAATTAGCAAACAAGTCTGACAACAAGCATGTTCTAAGCAGTCAGAAGCCTGATAACAAAACTTCACTGTCAATCATTTTGCAGAACTGATTGTCAAAAGTAACTTACATCATTGTAGTCACAGCAGCGCTGAGCACAGAGAGAAGCCTCATCATAGAGTTTGTTCTTGAAGTAGTATTGACCAAGATATCTGAGAGCAGTGCTTACTTCAGCATGCTCCAACTGCTCCTGAGACCACAAAAAATACATTTTGGATTCATCAGATTTCTGTAGTCTAGAGACAGGCACATTTGAAACAACACTGCCCAATTCACTTTCATACTATACAAGTATAATATATGTATGTGTGTGTATATATATATATATATAATGATGTTTTGAGTTATTTGAGTTATTTTTTAAACTTTATTGTATTCCAAGACACAACTTGCAAAGGAGGTATAAACAACATTATCCAGAAAGACTTACTCCACATGAGAAAATATCTTGGATGTAAATGATGTAGCATTGTGCAGCATCATCAGATTCATTGAGCTGTTCATGAAGCCTAAAAACAAATAACAAATCACCACAGAATTTTCAGTACTCACACCAACATATTTCCTACTGTTGACATAAGTGAACAAAATTTAACTCACTTTGCCAGCTTCAAAAGAGCCATTCTTTCCACATCCCCAACAGAATACGCCCTCCAGTAACACTGCACCCACAAAAACAACAAAATTATGGATACAATCCAAGATGCCTTTGGAATAAAACCGTTTCTATTATTGTCTGTATGTGTACATACAGTGCTGAATAATTATAGCCAATTACCTTTTTGGCCTCAACTTGCTGAGAAAGTTTCTCATAACATTCACCAAGAGCAACAAGCATTCTGGAGTCATTCGGCCTGAACACAATACACATAACTCAATACAAAAGCATAAACCCGAAACGGGTCAATTAAAAACACTGGCTGACTGATTCACTCAGTGCTGTGTTCACCTGAGTTGGTGGGCTTTCCTGTAGTAGTACAGTGAGTAGAAGGGCATTTTGAGGATCTCATAGGTCTGTCCGAGCCCATACCAGGCACGGTAGTCCCTTTTATTTACTTCAATCGCATGTCTAAGAGACAGAGTCATACATCAATAAGTGTTTCAGAGACACGCTATAAGTATTAGTAGATGAGATGTACCTGTAGGCCTGAATGGCAGCAGATGTGTTCTTCATCTCCATGTACTCATGACCCATGAGGGTCCAGGCCCCCAGACAGCGTGGATTGAGCTTCAGTGCACGCTGAAAATACAGGGCAGCCTTTTCATGCTGAGACCGCAGGCTGTAGTAGTTACCTGTGTGTGGATAGAGAACAAAACCAAACACCTAAAAGTGATTTAAGGGCTGAAAATGTTTAAAATGTTTTAATATTATTTAAAAATATTTATTAAAAAGCAAAATGTACATATTGCAGCTTTAAAAAATTTTTTTTATAAATTTTCTTTTAACTGCAGATAAATAGACATGTGCTAAAGGTTTTTTCACCTTACCTATGACACAGCATGTCTCTACTCTGTATTTGTCTATCTCCACCAGATTATGCGCCAAGTAGCTGAGCTCTGGCTTCATGCTCTGAAGAAAAACACATCAGGTTATCACAAAAACAAATGAATTTGTAATGAAATTGCACAATTTACATTTGTCGACAACACATTTCAAACATTTACACTTAAACATAAATCCTGTCATGTGACCTCACCCTAACATAAAGCAGGTTGGAGAAGGTGTCCATGTTCTCAATGCGGAATGGATCCTGTTCCCGCAGTTCATTAAACAGATATAAGGCTTGATCAATATCTGGGGAGGACATATCATTGAAAAAAATAAAGATTTTTACCATATATACATTATGGACAGAATAACTCTCTTATACATCAGTTTAGCCACATAGCCTCATCTTATACACAGTTTAGCTACATACTCTGAGTTCCTTTTGTAATTCGTATGCAATTGCTGTAATTCCATATCTTAACTCCAATTATGATAGCAGAATATCAAAATTACAAACACATGCACTACATTGTCTAAAGCCTTATTAAAAGCTCATCAACTGTATATAACTCCCTCTATCGCTGCAGATGTGACACACCTCGTATGTTATGGTAGGCCACAGCGATCTGGGAGATGATGTAGGTGCTCTTGGCAAACCCTGCTTCCATGAGACTCTGATACTTCTGCAGAGCCTCTTTGATCATCTGGAGTTCTGTATACATGTGTGCCATGAAGAAATCCTTCACCCAGCAGTCAGGCAGAGACAAGGACTTCAGCTGAGAATGACACATCAGAAGAGATGAAAATGTTTCTACATTTGCGTCCAAACAGTAATCTGTGATGTTGGGATTGATAAATGTTGGTACCATTTCAATGTTGGTGATGAGATTGCACAGTTCCAGCCATGATCCCCAGTGCAGAGGGAGAGCATGTGTCGCAGCTACGAAGATCTCCACCGCCTCTTTCAGTAAATCTAATTTACGAAGAACTACCCCATAACTGGTGAGAAATGAGACACACATATTAACCAAAAGAGATGTTCTTTGAATCACTGTTTTTGGACCCAAGATAGCACTAGTGTCAAATGATTTATCTGACAAAAATAAACAAAACTGTCTTTAAAACAAAACTTGAATAAAAAAATTAACCAATATGCTCAAATTTTGATGGTTTTGAACTCTTTCAGCAGTTCTCCTGCCTTTACAAAGCTGATAAACCAATTTATCTTAGTACCCTAGCTATGCTCACTTATATATGTAAATACCTTCATATTTTTATTTGCATTAAGCATTGTTTTTCCCCTATTCCTGGGTCATGAACTAGCATGCGGAAACCACTGCATTAAACATACAGATAGAGCGCAAATCCATCCAGCTCGCCTGCACTGTGCTTTTTGCTCAACTCCACACGCAGTTCTCGCAGGGCTTCGTTTCGAACCTGACCCTTTTCCAAAGGACCTGCAACCAGATACTCGCATATCATAGGACCTTCAGAGACAAGATGCACAGGAAATGCGATTTAAAAGATGATGCCAGGCATTTTAAATGTTCTGTCTTACCAAGGCTGTCAACTGTTTCATCATCTTTCTTCTTTTCCCCTGACTAAGTAGACAAAATGCAGAACATATGTTTTTCACAATCCTTCTCAAAACAGACAGCAAGAAAAAGAGACAGAGAGAGAAAAACAAGCTCACCAGGTAGCGTGAATACATATACAGAAAATATGCTTTCTGACTCCGACACCCACGCAGAAAATAGGCTGCTCTATCATATTCCTTCAGGTCAAAATATGATTTGGCCAGACATAGAGCATCCAAATCTTGGGCATCCTCCTGCCGGGAAAATATGATGACACATGCAGCTGAACTGGTCAGAGAATACTGGAGTGTGGCAGTACCAGTTTCCCAATACGTGATTAACATAACATCAAGCATTGATACAGCCATACAAAAAGTTCAGACTGACCTCAGTTAGCTCAGGTTGTGGGGGGATCTCATTTAGAGGAAGGTGATCCAAAGAAAAGGCCAGCTCAGATGCCCTGTAACACAAAATGTTAAAATTTGAATTGTCACTTATTATAAACTACAAAGTGATAAAAACAAATTCCTATCAAACTACCGTTCAGTTTTTGAACATGTATGCAGCACAGGATGTGTTATAATTTGTTTAGCAATTTTTTACGTGATTTTAATATAAGAATATATAAATGCAAAATTATAAATACGACATTGCCAAAATCTAAAACGGTGAACGGTTTACTTACCATTTTGATGAAATGTTCAAACGCTTAAAGCGCATCAACCACAAATTGTTGTGCACGTAATTGTATTGTAACTAGATTTGGAAACTATAATTTAATAGCTGATAGATTTGGAAACTATCAGCTATAATTTTACTGCTCATTTCATTATGTTAGCTGTCATGCTAACTGTCATCCCAAGAAGACACTTTTGCAATTAAATCACTGACTTTGTTCTTGTAACACTTATGACAAATTATAAATATAATGTTTATTTACCATTTCACGCTGTGGACAAGTCCTCTTTCCTTGCACTGCGCTATGATAGAAATAAGTTGTTTTTTTATTTGAACCAAGTCGCCAAACTCACTGCTTCGGGTAGCCGCCATTTTTCATATGTACGTCATACGGACGTCACCAGAGCGCAAGAGGTGATTGGTCAGACGGCTTCTCAAGCAGACAGTACATTAAAACATTACTCACTTACAAAAATAATTTCTTCATTAAATGTAGATTTCTATAAATAAATTTTTTTTATTAATCCAATATGTATTATTTATTATATATTAGTTTAGTTATCTGAAAAAAACATGTTCTTTAGAATTTGATTTATTTTTTGAAATTTATTAATACTTCATTTAATACTTCTACAGCAGAGAAGTTTAATACAGTAGAGCAAAACAAACTATAGCAAAGGTTTTTCTAAGTGCTTGTTTTATTACAGGTGAATATAATTGTTGTGAATGAATGATTAGTAAGTATCCAAATAACCAGCTACTGGTAACAGCTCGATGACAACATGTTCCTGTGCAGAAGTCTAAAGCCACAATATAGGCCCGAATGGATGGATTTTAGTTGCAGGTTTTGTTAGAGCTTGTGTACTTTGTCAGGCTTAGTAAAATTCTAAGTTTAAGGATGTACTCAAACCCTGAAGGTTTGATCCGCTGAAAGATACTGATAGAAAACTGATAGAGATTAAAAGAGTACTGCTGTGAATGAGAATGTTAATATCTGAAATGGCTGTGTGCCTGAATGTTTATTAACAGATAAAAATGTCATTATCTTGTATTTGATTCCAAGGATAACGCATCAACACTGACAGCACTGAATCCCCTGCTTTCATGCTATGGGCCTAATGCAAAAAACCCAGCAGACTTCTGATTTTAGTTTTAATAGATTGTGATCCTGTATAAAATAGTTTCTGAGTGATGTGCTTCAGTCTGATGAGTCAGTCATGGCTTCCCTTTATAGTATGTTCATAAAGAATTAATAATTATACGTTTGTAGTCATTATAGAGTATTTAGGTATTACAGGATCCAAACAAATCCAACATGTTTTTTGGCTTATATGCTGTTTATTTTTTCCAATTTTCCAAAGTTTTTAACATGTTTTTAAAACATACATTGTTAGTATTGTAAAACTATAAAAAAACACTTCTAAATGATGTGATTATTGGCCTTAAAACATTAAAAATACATTTAATAAAATTTAAATATTAGACTCGTCTGAATTATGTGACAGAGGTCTAATAAAGTAAATTGTGTTAAGATCTGTAGAACAGTATATATTTTCATCCTTAAAACAGTCTTATTTGATCAATTTGACCAATTTTATCATTACCACAGCTCTGTAAACTATCGTACATTTTGAGATTAAACATCTTCTCATACTCGTATTATGCTTTATTTTCAGAGAAGGATAGAGTTGTCCCTCACACCAGAACACAATTTAATAAAATTGTATTCAATTCAATAAATGTGAATTAAATTATTTCCCAAAGTACTTTTCCCAAAGGGTAATGATGCATAGCAGCTTTAAAGAAAACATTTTAGTTGAAATCAGTTCACTCTGATTACCAGTACTCAGTAGATTCTGTGTGCTTGACAAGCTGTTTAAATGAAACTTCAAGTGTGCCAGTAATGAGTCATGAAGATAACATAAAAAAACATGAACAGCTTTGATTATCAAACTTCTGCATTTTGCTCTCATTTAGCATATATTTGATATTTAAGCAATGTATAACATCAACATATTGTGTTCAAATATTTTTATTTGATATATCAATGGCAACCTTTATGTAAGCAAAAATTCAAAACTATTACAATACATATTTACTCTTTTACCATACTATATTTTTGATTGTGCATTTTTCTTTAAAGGAAACTGATGTAGGCATTAAATACAAAAACATTCTAGCTCTCTTCATAATTAAAATTCTAATAATTTCTCTTTATTAACCTACTCTTTATTAAATATACCAAAAGTATGCTAGTATTAAAATCTTTGTCTGTTATAAGAGGTAATCATTATCATTCACTACATGGCCTTCTTTGATGGAATCGGTCACCCAAGATTCCCGAATGATTTTGAACTTCTTAGTATAAAGACGTCTCAGTGTCTTCAAATCCAGAATCCTTTCCTCTCCTTCTACTATGACATGTGAGATTCCTTCCTTCAGTTTCTCCACAACAGTACCACCATGGAATCGGAATTCTAAGGCTCGTGTGTTCAAACATGTACCCTGGATAAGGGTGTCTGGATCTCCTAAGTTAGCACACCGGTCAAAGTATGCACTGTAAGGTCTAAAGATGCTAGTGAGCAAGTCATCCCAGGCATACTCTGCTTCTAACTGTGCCACAGATAAAACCTCAGCTTTCATGGGTCCAATCCTTCCAAAGACATCCCTGATCTGCATTTCATCCGTGTCAACATAATAGCTGTCTCCATACATATCATACTCTTTAGCAAAGTGTTCCTTTGTGGAGGGTGACATGTGTATCATGTGACGTGGTTGCCATGGAATAACCTTCTTATTTTCCAGACACTCTACAAGCCAAGCAGCCCACACCACATCATGCTGGTTGGAGGAGATGAGGTTCTTTACTCTCATGTTCTGCACAGCGGCGATCACACAGTAGGTGTCCTTTCCAGGGTTCTGCACAACGATGCCTCCACAGCGGGCCACGCCCTTCTCAAGCTCCGCCTTGGAATGTTCATCATTTCCATTAATCACACAAAACTCTACACCTTCAAACATATCTGTCTCTTTGGTGACTGCTGATAGATCCTGAGATCTGAAGTGGTCGATGACTCCAATGGTCTTCTTGGGCTTTGCGGCGAGTTTGCGCTTTTTCTTCTCAGGCTGCTCCTCTTGGATATGCAGATGTCTGGATGCCAGCTTTCCAGACGCTTTGGAACGGTACTGACTCAGTTCAGTCAAGGTCATGCATTGATGCCATTCTTTATCATCTCTGATTCGTTCTATTCTTGGGAAGCGTAACGTGCAGTTGGTCTTGTACATATCACTGGAAACGATTTCAGCCGCTTTGACTTGTATGATCACAGAGTTCCGCGGATCTATGTAAACCTCCGGCTTTTCTGTTCCACACAGGATGGCTGCTGGAGGATTGTTTTTGTTGTACACTTTCCAATGATTGACCAACTTCAGTCCAAGATCGTAAAGTTCCTTCAAAGTGTAGCCTGACCCAATGCGACATAGAGTGTGAAAAACTGTGGGCTTCTCCCCGAGACTTGGCTCTTCTGCTACTGCACAGAGAAAATGAGATAGCATACCGCTTCTCCTGCCTTTACCCCAGTAGCCTCCAACTATAAGCAAATCGAGTTCATCCATCAGACCATCTACATATTCAGGCTTGATTTTAAGCCATTCTTTACCACGTTTATCTGGTTTGTAGATGGACATGGGATCCTTAATCATGATCCCCTCCTCCCGATTGTCAATAGCTTCATTGAGAGCATTCACCACTTCTTGCTTGGTTTTGGCTTCAGATTTTGAAACCAGCTGGATGCGGCCTTTGATAGGGGTGAAGATGGTGTGAAGCATCTCATAACGCTTCTTGAGAGGTTCGTTTCCAAGTTTCTGATTATTTACCAAAAGGACATCAAACACACAAAAACAAGTTTGCAAGTCAGAGTCATCCACCAGTCTTTTAATGTCAAACTTACTTCCTTTCTGCATGAAGGTCTCAGCTGTGGGGTTGTAGGCCATCATCTCTCCATCCAGTATGCAGCTGACCACATGAGGTTTGAAGATGTTGTGTATGTACGGTGTGAGGGAGCCCTCCAGGGGAGAGGCCCCAAACTGTTGGGTGTACTCATAAGAGTTCCTTGAATAGTATTTGTATACATCTCCATCTTTATGCAATTGAATACGTTCACCATCAAGCTTTGTCTCAATATAGAAGGGCTGGTTGCCCATTTGCTTCTCTATTTGTACGATATTGGCAACAGCAGCCAGCATTGGTTTAAAAGCAGAGAACAGATTAATGGACACCTCACTTAGTGACACAGAAGGATCATGAAGTTGTTTGCACATTTTGTCCAGATCTGTGGTGACATTGTAAAATTCTGGTGCATCTGAATGGAAAACCTTTAGTACTGTCTCTTTGCTAACGCCAAGCTTCATATCCTTAAGAATCATTCGAATGAGCCATTTTTGTTCCAAAGCTGAGCTCTGAGTTATCACCTGTAAAAGGCTTTTTTTCACCTGATCCTTCTGTTTGCTGGCATTGTTGATAGCAACTGAGTCTAAAAAGTCATTGACTTCTTTGATGCTTAAATTACCCTTACTTGTGCACCTATTTTTGAGGACAAAGTAAGCTGTGAGGGCAAAGTCACCTTCCCCTTGAGATGTAGTCGGGGCTCTGTAATTTAGAAGTTTGTTTGCTTCCGGTCCATTTTTAGGTAGACCTAAAACCTCGATATAAAGTTTGGCAAGCATGTTCTCTTTTATACCATAAGCCATTCGCTCTCGCTCAAATGAAGGCACAATGAGACGCATGGCAGGGTAAAATGAGTCTGTGGTGTTTGGATTGTTCTTGTGAAGCGCCGCATGGAATTTTCTCCAAGAATCTATAAAATCCTTTAGGATTGTGTTTTTTTCTGGTCGGAGTTTGGTCTTCTGAATTTTCTCCAGAACTGTGCAGAGGTTGATGAACGGAACCTGTGAAGCAACAGAAGTCTGTGCTGTCGCATCACTTTTTGAAGAACCTTCCATCATTGCAGACAACAGCTGTGAAAATCAAAGAATACATTTGGTGTAAAATACACTCAAATCAAAAACTGTGCATTCTGTGCAATTTAAAAAATGAACTCTTACTGTCATGAGTTATGCAGAGATGTTATTGAAATAGATATGTTTAACATAAATTAAAAACAAATACACATATACCTATTCCATATATACCTATATAGATACCTATTCCTCTTACTAGCGCCCAAAGGAATATTTTAAGTTATGCTACAGTCTGTTGTTTACTGCAATTTAACAATTTAAACAAACAAGTTTATTTGACATTATGCAAAGGCATTCATGATACATTTAAGTTTATAACATTCTTAAGCATCAAGCCAAAGATTAAAGAGATCACACATTTTGCTTAAGAAAAGTAAATACAAATATTTACGTACTAGAGAAACATAAAATATAAACAAAATGTATATTTACATTTGGGAGAACGATGGCTCACGCTTTTGAACAACTTCCGTATTGTTTACGCCGACTGTGTCTGAGTCATTAGTTTATTTGATAAATTAACGGTTACATTTATATTCAACATATAAAGTCATTTATTGACTATGTTCCTCACGTTATGTTATTTTATTGTATTTAACGAAACACTTTTATAAAAGTAGTTCGATTTACATCGTTGAACGTCAGGATGTTTTTGGTGTAACACAAAGAAATGACGGAAGGAAACTTCCTTTAGTTTTTAACCCGTTAATGGACGAAGCCTTAAATAAAGTCACAACGCCATCTATTGGTGATTCTATTTATGGCTTTACATCAATTACCAGCGAGGCCCAAAATATTTTGTTTTATCGGTCATCGGTGTGTTTGGACCTCGATGATAGATATTTAAAAAATTAAGACTATAACTAAGTTATTTCCCTACATTTATAAAGATGAGTTTGAAGATAATGAAGTATTTGTATTTTGGTATTTTAGCAATTTGCTAAAATTACTGTTTCATTAAAAAAATTATTCAGACCCAATTAAAGTACTTAATTGTATAATAGTTTTCTTCATTCTCATAACTTAAAATAATTATCAATAAATCTGTGCTGTTTTTACACATGATTTAACAGAATTAAATTATATCCCCATTAATCATACAGTTACATATTTAGGAATTATTATATACAAACATGAACGTAGGTACATTTATTCATTTATGTAGCAGATATTTTTATACAAGGTGACTTACAAATTATAGAATTTTTAACATTTAACATTCTGACAAAAGGATTGTTGTTGTTGTATATAGTTTTGCTGAGTGGATTCTCTGAGTGATATTGTGTTAGTTCCCCACTACTGCACTTCCATCCTTACAACTAGAAGACTTAGCATTTGTCTGTAAGCTATCTTTGTTTGTTTTTTTGTAATGAGGTCTTTAACATATGCTTTTGTAATGTTAATTTAGATTGAGGTTAAGTAGAGAGGGGCTGCCATTTTCTTTCTGGACTTGTTTTCTCTGGTTTATGTTAGCTAAGGAGTTGGAGTATTTTTTTGTTTCTTTTTTTTTTGGTAGGTTAGTTTCTATTTACCAGTTAGATGTATTATGTTTGTTTTGGCCTGAGGCCCCTCTTGAAGCCTTTGAACCTGCCTTGCTTTTCTTAAGTTGTAAAGTGGGTTTTCTCTTGTCAATTACTTTTTTGAGGTTGTTGAGTGATCCTTAACTCGCTCACTCACTCACTTTCTGTTACGTTAACTTCCCTCCATAAACATAAAATAAGAATGTAACGCATCAACTTACACGAGGCCCAAAGACATGCAAAAATTTTTTAAACATTGGCAGTCACAGCACAAACACATTTTTTTTAACATTTCAAATATTTTTTTTTGTGTTTGTTATTAGTCTCATATCAGTCTGTGTGAAATGAATGTATACATTATACAAGTTTCACTTCTTGAATGGAATTAGTGAAATAAATCAACTTTTTGAAGATATTGTAATTATATAACCAGCACTTGTATAGAGAGAGAGATCCTTTATACTTTCCAAAAACTAATTTCCCCTCATTTCCAGCCCTGGCATTGACAAGGACAGGCCTAAAACATGTTTGTATTCATTTGTTTTATGTTTAACACCAAATATTGACATTTGTAATAACCTCAGTTTGTTTAATATAGACGATCAAGAGCTTTGGTGCTTTAAGTCAATGGATGATTTCAAATCATGCTATACTTAAGCCAGTTATTGCAATTGTAAAATAAAATACCTTACCATGCCTCACCATCTGCCATCTCAAAATAATCTCTAGCATATCATTGAGCAGCCCTGATTCAGACTTTTCAGATCTTCTTGTTTGAAATTCCTTGATTCTGTGCCGTGGACCAGGATTGTTTCTGTTTAAGTGTAACATATTTCTAAAGGGAATTAAACACACTGTCTGTGGTGCAGAAGAGAAACCTTATTTGGTCTATATGCTTTTGTGATACTTTTCACTTATTACTAGTTTATCAAAAGTTTGATACAAGATCATTCCTTTATGTAACACCCTAAGGATAAACGAAGCTGTATACACAAGCGCAAATCAAGCGTCCATGCATACGCAGATGTCTAGACAGAGCGCAAAACTGGAAATACTATGTCAGGAAATTGTTTTTAAAAGTTTTTAAATTACTCAGTTATAACAATACCTATAGCAACAAAGATGTCCGTCTGAATGATGATACGTAGAGTAACTTTTAAAATGGAGTCTAAGACAAAAATGCATTCTAAGACAAGAATTGTTAATGGGCAGGGGCACCTATATGGCTCTGGAACATGACAAAACTAAATCGTTATGAGAGATTTATCATTGATGTTTCCCTCCCTGGCAGGTTTGGAACTGTTGGGCTTCATACACATCTCAAGATGCACATTTGTTAAAGGAATATTATGAAAGAAAATGTAGTTGGCTATGACCTTCAATTAATACTTAAGAAAAAATCCATTAAAACAGGTCATTCTAATTAAATCTTTGTGTATCTTCCACTATATTTCAGTTTTGTTAAAGTAATGTATAGTGCATTAAAATTTTACAAGTCATTTTTCACGCACCAGTGATTAAAATGATTGAGGCACAATTGTAATAACTGTAATGTTTTATATCATTTTTAGTGCTGTGACACTAATAATACAGAACCATCAGATGTCCCTTCAATGTGGGGACTCATATAACACTAGTAAAAATGAAATTAACAGATTTTTTTCTCCTAAGGTCAGAATCAACATTCTGTGTCCAGGTATTGTGAAGACAAACATTCTGACCAGCTTGAATTTAGAGGAGCGTTTTAGAAGGTTTCTTGGATTAAGTGAAAACGATGGAGAAGGCAGCGGAGCAGTTTGGCATTGTGGAGTGAGTTAGCGATCTTTATCCTCTCAGAGATAATATGTGCAGCAATTCTGAGCATTTTTTCCTGTTGTTATTCTGTTACCTTTGTGTATTACTTGGACTGCCTTGGTTTTTGATCCTCAGCTGCCTGCCCTGAACTAGTTTTGTGTTATCGCCTCTGTTTTTGCCTGCCCTGACCCACGTCTGCCTCTTGTTAATGATTGCTGTTTGTCTCTAATATTACTGTTTACCACGTATGACCTTCTGCCTGTTTGACTATTCTATTAAAGAAACACTGCAAATGGATCCTAACATCTCTGACCCATCGTTACAAGTAACATGTTGGTGTTGCACAAAGTGTTGCATGAAGTTCACAATTAAAGTCTCTCTGAAGAGCATCAAGGTTTTATAGCTGTTAATTTTTTATAACAGTGACAGTGAGTCTCAAATTAAAATCTGATAATGACACGACTTCTGAGAAATGTGACAAAAACAAATAAAGGAAAAATCACCATCTTCATTTTTAGATATTCTTTCTGTAGTAAGTATCAATGTATTAGTAATATACATGTCAGTGTACTATTTCAATACTTCTTGGGAAAACTGGCACATCTAAACTGACACTTTTAGTATATAAAAAGCACATTTCTAAGTACTTTGTGTACAGTAATAAACTGAGTACAATATATGCACTTCAAGTACACTGCTGTGTTCTTATTTAGGTATGAATTTTTATACTTTTTATAAATTAACTATGCATTATTTTTTTACATAAATGTTTACACCTGTAACTACTTGATTTCACCAGTGGGCTACACAAAAAATTCACTAAGAATAGGAAACATATCTGCTTTCTTCAATGTTTTTAAACTACAGCCTCTGTAAAACCAGTCTACCATCCTGACTATAACAATTTAATATAAATATTATAACTTTAAAGTATATCTCAGAGAATAATTACAAGTATAGGACAAATACCCCTTTCTGTCAGTGTAAATATTCTTTTAAGTATATTTTAAGTGTCTTTCTGAAAAGTACATGAAACCGTGAAGACTGTGAAAGTATACTTCCTTATGTTTAAAAGTATACTAATATATAATAATATACTAAAAGCACACTTGAATAAACTTATTTTCGTAAGGACGTGCTTTTCAAACAAGTAAAATAAGTCATTTTAATAACTCAGTGTTTGAGACACAACATTTCTGTTCCCGCTGTGTGTGTGCGCTCATTAATAAGTTTCAATAGTAAACTCCTCCCATTTAGCCTTGCTTGAGTTGCACAACAACATATGATAACAGTTAGTTGTCATCTCGCACTGTTTGCGTGCAGAGGTAAGAATTGAGTGTGTTCTTTTAACTTTTATCATATTTTATGAAAGTGTTTTGGAAAAGTTTGTTACGAGATTGTTCTTTATGTATCCTTAAGGATAAATCATGCACAGATGTCTAGACAGAGCGGAAAAAACGGAACTACTATGTCAGGAAATAGTTTTCAATGCTTTTAAATTACTCAGTTATAAGAACACCTATAAAGGAAGTGTGACACGACGCAACAAAGATGTCCGTCTAAATGATGATACATAAAGTAACCTTTAAAATAGTCAAAAGCAAGAATGCGTTTTTGTGCGCGCTCTCAAACGCTTGTTTTTCGTTCACAGGTTAGTAATGGATTTAACAGATAAAGTGGCTGTAGTAACTGGTGGAGCTCAGGGTTTGGGCAAAAGTTTTGTCGAAATACTCCTTAGAAATGGGTCAAAGGTAAATGAAAACTCATATCTTGGTTATAAAAGGGTAAAAGCAAATAACAGGTTTATGTTTTGTGGAAGGGGCACATTCAACACATTGTTTTGATAGTCTGAACTTAAAATATTGGACTTTTGAAAATGTAGACCAGTGACATGTTGTGTTCTGTTGTGAAAGCATTTCACCACACAGGTTTTAACACAAAATGTTTATATCATTGCAGCATACAAAATTTACTTTTATATGTCTGTACTACACCAATTCATTTTGATTACAGGTGGCTATCATTGACCTGAATGAATCACTGGGAAATAAGTTAAAGGTCACACTTAATAAAGAATATGGACCAGACCGGACTGAATTTTACACTGCAGATGTCAGTTCAGAGGAGCAATTTAAAGGTTTAATATATACTTCATTAAATAAATGCCTTAAATATGATTAAATACATGCTCAATGTGGTTTGCCAGCTTTAAGCATCACTTCGCAGACTGTAAAAACAGTACAAAAGAAAGTAAATATTCTCTAAAAGTTTTACATTTTCCTTTACAGGGGTTTTTCAGAAAATTGTAGGAAAATTTGGCCACATAGACATCTTTTGCAATAATGCAGGGATCATCAATGAAAATGACTGGGAAAAAACTATTGCAATAAATTTGGTATGAGGCTATATCTGTCTGTCTGTCTCTCAGTTAATGTTATTCTCCGTCTGTTAATGTGTTTTGTTCTTGATGTGATCATTGCAGGGTGGAGTGGTCAGAGGCACCTATCTGGCTCTAGATCATATGAAGAAGGATAATGGTGGAAATGGAGGGGTCATTGTCAATGTTGCATCTATGGCAGGTTTGCTGCTGTCTTTACATGCCTCTAGTTTCACTTAGAAGAATTTCCTGATAAACAGGACAGAATAGGAATGCTTCAGGCTGTAACTGCAATGCAAACAAAATTCATAAGTGTACAAGCAATATCACACTAGCAGGAGACTAAACGATTGTCTGGAACAGCATGTGAGTGAAGTGGGAGAGATTTCCTACATATTCACTCAGAATTCCAGAATTCAACTCCAGGTTTTTTCTGCTGTTGGTCATGTCTTGACTTAATCTTTGCGTATTGACTGCAGGTTTGGGGCCTTTGCCATCAACGCCCATCTACACAGCAACTAAACACGGCGTGGTGGGGTTCACTCGTGCTATGGCAGTATGTCGTTTTTCTTGGGTTTGGAAAAATAACTTAAAACACCTTTAAAATTGATTTGTGGGGGAGGGCTTGGACTTTTTTGCACCAATAATTTAAAGCAATGATTGAGTCACTGCAATAAACAACTTTAGTTTTTTAGACACTTTGCATGAAAAAATATATTGCTGTTTTTTTGCATGTCAACAGCAAGTCTCCACCTTGGCCAGCTATGGGGTGCGGCTCAACATGCTCTGTCCAGGTTTTGTGAAGACAAACCTTGTGAGCTTATTTAATTCCGAGGAGCATGTCGGAAGATTTTATAATTTGAAGAATGTGTCAGAGATGATGATGGAGCAGCATGGCATGATGGAGTGAGTTAGAATTATAAGCAGACACCTTTAATGAAAATATAGTACTTAGTTACTTACCCTGTAAATATAATAACCTATTTAGAGACACTTTAATGGAAAAATAAGAGGGTTTGTACTCTACTGCAGATGATGTTTGTTTGATGATTCTTCCTGTTTATTTACAGGACTGATAATGTGGCCAAGGCCTTTCTTCTTCTTGTGAAAGATGAGACCAAGAATGGAGAAGCTTTGATGGTTAATGTTAAGGGTGCAGCTTACATTTCTCTTGCTAAAGAAGTCAGGGATATTCCATGCACTCAAGTCAGCCTACAGTAGCCAATCAGCATCTTCCTTTACCACTGCCATACATCTCTATGTCAGTGACACTATTTCATACTGTCATTTATATACATGATTCTGACTTACCAATTACATTTACATAACCCTAATTGTTATCACCTTTTTCTTTTGTTATTATCATTTTTGTGGCGCTTTGGATTAAAACATTTGCTAAATGAATAAATTTAAATGCAAACCCTAAAGATCAGCACAAAATAAAATGGTTTATAGATCAGCTAAATATAGATCTAGTGTTTATATACATGCATATCGAAATGCTTTTAATACATGCATATCTAAATGCTTTGTAATGCTTTTAACTAGTTCACAACACAAAGGGTAATAAATGCATTTTAAAATGTCAAGTTGTTTAAATAAGATTCTAACATTATGCTCGTGCAGAAGTTACGTTTGAAATTAAAGTCAGCAAAAAATATTTCAGCTCCAAAACAGCCCAGCCCTAAGTTCTTGGTATTGTGCTCTCTAGCTATGACTTTGGTCTCTCCTTATAAGGAAACAAGTAATAGCTGTGACTGTGTGATAGTTGAAGTGATTGCTTGGCAAGTAAATATTTCCTTTGCTGTACCATAAATGTATAACAATGATGAACTCTTACTCTCCAAACATGTTCCTGTATTTGAACCTGAAACAGCTTTGATGTTTTGCTAAAATAAAAATGACTTCTCTCAGAATACTAGGTAAATAGTTGAAGTAGTTTGTAAATAGCAAGAATGAAGACAGCAGTCTTAATTCAGGCTGGAGACTGGTTAACAACCAGTTTAACCTCCTGAGCAAAGTTAAAAAGACATCACATGAATCTGGGTATTACTGTCTGTGCTTTTATAGGTCAATTGCAAATAGTTTGAACTTTGAGCGGCGTGTAGGTGAGTTTAATACAGTGTTGATGGGACTGTTGTGTTTATAGAGGGTAATACACATGGCCTTCAAAGTTAACTTATTGGAACTGTCAGCTGTATGATGATGCCAAAATTCTGACTACTATATATTCTGTATATACTATACTACAGGACAAGTCTATATGGATTTCCCTTAAGTTCAGGTGGCTATTGTTGATGTTAGTAAATCTGACCTTTACAGACTTCTTTATTCTTTAATTGAGAATATTCTCTAAATAAGTCCCATATTTCCTTATAAGAGTTTATGGGAAAAACACAACCATATTAAGATTATCTGCACAGCAACTAAACATGGTATGATTTATCTGTGCTATAGCAATTTCGTTGTCTTTGGTTTTAAAATCTCTCTCTGTGAAGATAAATTAAATTACTCATGAAAACCCACAATTTGGCAAACATTGTGGCAACATTGTCAAAAACACTGAATAATGTGGCAGCAAAATAAACAAGCCATAAAGAGTGACTTTAATATTAACATGTAGTAACACGCTATTTGTATATTTTACGAGTCCTGAACATAATGAGTGTTTTCTAACTTGGCAGGGATTTCCGTCTGCTACAGTAGCCAATCAGCTTCTAGCACTGCCACACTTGCACACACATTTTGCAACATTCAAATTGCAAAAGTATTCTGCACAGACCAGCCAGCTGCCTTACAAATATCCTAAATAGAGAAGCTCATGAAGAGGTCAATGACTCCAATAGGGACATGACAAATGACAACACTGGAAAACACATATGGCAATAATCAAAGTATACAGTCCATGTGTTCAATCACTTCCACTATCACTGTCATCGTCATCATCATCTTCCTCTTTAACATTTTCTTCTTTATCATCCAAAAGTCCAGCAAAGAAATTCTGTCCTGTATCAAAAGCTTTGTTACTTAAAGCTTTAAGACGTCCGTCTTTCTTCTTCTTACGCCGATAATCGCTAACTATCATATCAGAAATCCTGGAGATGTCCCAGAATTTGATCAGCTCATCGTGAGCACAGCTAGCAAGGAAACGTGTGTCTCTACAGCGTGCAATCTCCTCGATGGGCTCTCCGACATGCTGTCCAATACTGCCAACAACACGATTGGGCAAGATACTTACAGCTCTGCAGATAAAAGGTAAACAGTGGGACATTTACCTATACCTATTTTATTTTTAAGACGACAGGTTTATAATGAACAACATTTGAACATTTTAGAAGCAAATTTAAGTTGAGAAAAGTGAAAACTTGCTACCACAATGCTTGGGTGTTGTGGGTGGTTGCCATGGCAATGCTAGGAGGTTAAGATGTTTTGAGTAATTGTTAGGATATTGCTAGTATGTTGCTA
>JAZGTJ010005170.1:0-28361 GCA_036877575.1 Botia almorhae
TGACACTTTTCTTTGAAAAAAAGCTCCTTATGTCCAGCTTCTTTTTTGCTGCCGCCATCCTCACATGTATGTCACCCAACACACCTTGCACGGGGAAAAAATCAACTGCATTTGGCGCTGCTTGTATCTGAACGCAGCCATAGCCTCTCACATGATAGCAGGGAAAGGCACAGCCAATCAAAATGTTCATATGTGTTTTGGGGGCGGGAGGACTCAAGGAGAGAACGTGATTTATCCCTTTCTGCGTGTCTAGGTTAATGTTGACAGCGCGATTTTTTTTAAGTGGATTAAATTATTGGTGGGGACATTTCAATGGTCGGAGGATATTGGTGGGGACACATCCCCTCCGTCCACCCTAAATCTACGCCCCTGCTCAGTCCTATTTGGTGGTACCATTTTCATACAGTTCAATACATATTTTTTGTGAGCACCCTCACATTTTTCAGAAGCACCCTCAGTGATTTGGTTCTGGAACCGGGCCTGTAATATGACATTAGATAACGTTACTTGCAGTTTCAATGCAGTATTAATTCTAATTTTACACGCCTTATTCATTTTACCCTAAACTATAGCGACACCTGAGAAGTTTTACAAAATTGAATACCCACAGTTAGGGTGGAGTGCAATTAAACCACTCTTGTGAGTTGTGAAAGATCACATCGACTTTCAGCATGTGAGACTTGTTACTTTCTGTATTTAAACGTGAATACCTGAGGGCTTAAAGTAGCTGCCAGAGTCACTGATATGTTTCATTGCTATGTAATGTTGATTTGTTTCTGAAGAGCATATGATTGCTTTACATGTGTTTATCAAGCTACAGTCCCTCAAGACTCTTTTTGATCTCCTTCCAGACATCACGCTGTGCGAGGAGGCCATATTTCAGTTTCTTTCTTCACCTCCGTTGGCCTCCATTTCAGTGGAGCGTCTGTCTGAGAGTCTTCCAGGACGTAAGGTGGACTGGAAGAACGTTGAAAGGCTGAAGAAAAGCTGCAGTCCTCAGCAGCAGACGCTGCACCTGCTCCGTCTCTGGAGAGAACAAAATAAGGACCAAGACAAACTCTTCAGCATCATTCAAGGTCAGTGAGTCACTTCGATTCATGTACCTGGACCACACCAGAAAAACATACCTAGGGCAGAGCTGAATCTTGCTATCCAAATAACACTTTCAGCCATTGTGTTCTGAACAAATATTTCTGCTGAAAAACTGCATTTAAGACCATGGTAATTTTAGGAAATTTAGGAAGAAATCAGAAAGCCAATCACTAGCAAATTCTTTAGTTTGGATAAAGACCTCTGTGTGGGAGCGGGGCTCGTAAATAGTTAATCAGACCACATCTTGAGCCAAAAATTGGCCATTTTAGTGAGAGCTTTGTTGATATAATTCTTTACAGAAAAATGTGTTCAATCATTGAATACCAAGAAATTCCAAAGCCTTTTTATGTAAAACAAACCAGTGCTAAAGCAGTGGCCAGGATGGTTAGCATGAATATAAGCAAGGAAATGCAACCGGTAGTGCCAATAAAGGCTATTTCGTCATGTGTTGTGAGTTTGGGCCCCACAGATAATTCTGTTTCTATAGATCTGGCAGGGATATAAAAAATTGATATAGTTACATAGTAACTATAATAAAGAAACTATAACTATATTCAAATGCAACTGGCCTTTTTTGGAAGCACTAAAGTTAATACTAATCAAGTTGGTGTCATATATATATATATATATATATATATATATATATATTCTCAATAATTGTTAAAAAACTATTAAATGTACATATCCCACCTTAATTCACTTTATCTTGAAAAATAAGCACCATTACTATACTCTTGCGGTATAGTTGAAATGGTACAATAATAATTGTGTAACAAAGTAAAAAAATGTTTTAGAGAACTGACAAACTCCTTCTTTCTCCAAGGTGTGAACCACTGTGAGAAGAAAGTATCTCGCTGTGCCATCGTCAAAAACCTCACTCTGGAAGACCTAATGGTGCTGATGGAAAGTTTACCTGGAGAAAAGATGAGCGAGGAGAATGTACGGGCCGTGGTCCGCTCCTGTCCCTCGCAGCGCTACATCCTGCAGCTCCTCCACCTGTGGAAGATGCAAAACAGGGGTCAGGACCTGACCAAGGCTTTGGCCCACAGTCTCCGCAAACTCCGCTCCAAAGGTGCCCGGCGACCCCTCTTCAAAACTCTAAAGAGGATCAGTCGGATCATCAGTGCATCGTCCATGCATCGCATGTATGAGAAGATGATTGTCAACATGATCCAGGACAGCACATGCTTTAAAACCAAACCGTACAATGACTAATTATAACATATTAAAGGATGAAAGAAGAGCTATTTAAATGGAAAGTTGTACATAATTCAGATGACAAGCTAAGTCTGGGTTTCTGATTTGTTGTAAAGTTACTGATTTTGATTTTGTATTAGACTGAAACATTAATAGTCTGAGATTGAAGTCAGTTCCTGGACTTTCGTGTGACAGTCACCATTAGTCCAAGAATTGGCTTGACATGCCATATCTTTGATACTGAACCTTTGCTTTATTAAAGCTGTAAATAAGGGATGTTGGTTATGAATGTATAATACAATGAAGAGCAGTTATGTTTTATTTAACTGTAATTATATGTCAGGGTTGGGTTTTTTATCAAAATTTGAAAAAGAAAAAATATTATTTATCAATTTGTCAAGAAACTGGACTCTAGAACTGTAGTAAATCATTTGTCTTTAAATGTAAGTATAATTTAAATATATATTTGTGACTGTATTGAATCTATATTGATGTTCACTACAAAATATTCTCACAATTGTCAGATCAATATATCGGATCAGATATATTTTAAAGAAGGACACCTTTGAGAAAAAATTATGTGACCATCCTAATGGAAGTGTGCCAGCTGTGCCAGATTTCATGAACTTTTCTCTGACTTAGATATACTCTAGACGCGTTACACATAAGTCCATGATTCGGCTCTGAGAACTTGTAAACATAACAGACTTATAATATTTGATACTATTTGGGCTGAACCCTGTAGTCAAGCAAGTTCTTACTGTACTTTTTTAAACCCTTATATGGTGTTTATGTTTTTGTTACTCAGCAAATGTTTGCAGGTCTAGTAGACAGCATCAATTGGTTTGGTTAAATTAATACAGCCATAAACAATTATGTAAAAACACACAAAAAAATACAAGCAGCATATATGGTTAATATTTGTCTCTGTTAGACAATATTTATACATAAAAGTGCTATTCATTTTTTGGATCAAATGTGCTAAATAAGAAAAATCTATTTTGATCAAGATATGGGTTAAAAAAATTAAACAGTTTTTCATCAATATTGGTGTTTAGTTTGAATGTTTTCCATTTGTCAGCCTGTATTTCCTGCAAAACTGCCCCCAATTACACCACATTCCACATGCCCCATTCCTGCCTACACATGAGTTTTACTCTGTGTGTGTTGTATATTTCTGGCACTTGATTTGTGTATACTGTCTTCCTGTCTATCTTGGGTCCACTCACATAGAAGCGGTTCTTTTTGTTGCTATTGATTACAGCCTAGAATTTTAGCTTAGAATACCCCTTAAAAAACCTCGCTCCCTTTCTATTTCTCTCACTCACACACACACTAACAGCCTTCAGTCTTGTGTATATGGAAAACAGACTAAAGATACATGCCAACTTCAATTTCCACACTTTTTTATTATACACATGTACACATACACTTATACTTATCATTTTATTCCCATGTTTCTCTAATACATGTATGATATGTATGTGCATCTTTGTACTGCTAGTGTAAAGTTGCAGATTTTTTAAAATATTTATAAGTAACTCTAATATTGTTGGTATGTTTTTGGCAGGGGCGTCGCTAAGGGGGGGAAAGTTAGGACAATTCTAAGGGCCCACGCCCTTTAGGGGACCCCAGAGATCTGCTTTATTAGTAATAACACTACTAGGGGGGCCCAACCTCATATTTTGTCATAGGGCCCAAAATTGCGAGCGGCGCCCCTGGTTTTTGGTATGACTAATTATTTACTCTGGTTGTTAGGTCTGGTTGTGATAAGCAAGTATACTGCAGTAAGCATAAGAGTGTCACTGTCTCCAAATATGGGTGGAAACAGCTAGCGTGACAGCTAGAGATAAAAGCCCTCAAGCATGTTTGTGTAAACACCTGATACATTACCAGAGGAAATGATTTAGGGTGTTGAGTGGTATGACGTAGATAAGGGAGTGCTACTCGCATGTCTTGTTTCTGTTTGACTGGTTTTGGTGTTTATGCTTATGTCATCTGTTACGCTCTAATCTTGTAAAGAATAGAAATCTTGTAAAGAGGTCATGGAAAACTTGATGACAAAACCGGGATTTACCTGTTTCTTGACGAATGAGTTGTGAATGATGTATGCATCAAATATTTACAAAAGATTAACAAATCAAATTTAAACAGGACCTTTTAAAAAATAAAGTACATTTTTCATGGCAATTTCTCAGTAAGATAAGTTAAAGCTAAAATTACCAGTAAATTATCTAGTAGGGTGCCAGTTTGACAGTCTTTGGACCAATCATGACATTCTGATGCAAATTATGCATTTTATCTCTTCATCAAAGTTGTTCAAAATGGAAGAACCATTTTTGGTTCTCAAAAAACTTTTTATAAGGTAAAGAAGAACCTTTGTCTCTGCCTTCAGCTACTAGCGACAGCATTTATCCCTACAGTTCAGTTTAAAGTCATCTAATACAATGTCATTGGGTCAAGAGCAAGATCATTAATAAACATTTGCCCCAAAATAAAAACATCAACAAAATACAAACCATGTATGTTCAATTACAAAGTCAAACCTGTAATGTTTTCAAATACAACACTATATTTACATATAGTACATATATTTTATATTTTACAACAATATTAATTGAATGTTGTTTGTTGTCAGTTTAAGTGTAGTTTATTTTTTTTTTACTTTAGCTACAGCTGGTATGTTTAGTTTTGTTTCAATTTTAGTATTCTTTAAGAGTAGTATTCTTCAAGTAAAAAGAATTACACATGACTAACACCATTACAATACACAGGCAGTGCATTTACTTTATAACTGTTTTATTGTGTTCCATTGGAACAGTGAGACATTTACAAGAGTAACAGTGTATCTGTTAAGCTAAATGAGAACATTGACAACAATCATAAGACTCACACCATAATTACTCATAAGCACATCTATTCTGACAAGAATATTCCACATCTATTCTGAGAGGACTCGTATACAAGGTGTACGTTTTATGAGTATGTCTGTTCCCTGGGACTTAAACCCATAACCCGATTAACAATTTAAGGAATTATGAGTTCTGCACTGTACGGTATTGCAAATAATATGTGTGAGATGTATAAGACTACTTAGGTATACTAGGTTTATAGTATGTTTATGAATAAAGCGTTGACTGAACCGATAAACCCACAAATTTATTGAGCAAGATATGCGTTCTAGCTTAATTTAATTCAATTCAATTTTATTTATATAGCGCTTTTTACAATGTTACATTGCTTCAAAGCAGCTTTACATAGAGAAAATAAAGAATAATAATAAAAACACAGAACAAATGTCAGACATGTTAATGGTATTATTACAAATAATATGTGTGGAATGTATAAGACTAATTAGGTATAGGTTTATAGTATGTTTATGAATAAAGGGTTGACTGAACCGATAAAACCACAAAATTGTTTAGCAAGATATGTGTTCTAGCCTACATAGGGATGGTATATAATAGATCTTATGGGACGGGTATAAGGGATTTGCAATAGTACCATGAACTACACAACATGCAAAAGTAGCATACATACATACATAAAATATATACAATAAAATATTAGACGTTTACAATTTACAAAACCCTAGGCTAAGTTAGACGTCAGCAGTTTACCAGCAAGCATGCCAACAGGGCGACAATGGCAAGGAACCAAAACTCCAATGCTGTATAGATGTAGAAAAAACCTTGGGAGGAGCCAGGCTTGACCAGTAGGGCCAGTTGTCCTCTGGCACGTTAAAGCTGAAATTTGTAACTGTCTTGAATACAAACAGTTGTTATTTAGTATAGTTATTTTATTGATGAAAAACTGATGGTTCCAATTATATTTGATAATATGTCGGGCACTGAGAAATCGTGCCAACAAAAACGGTGAGGCATAATGTTACTAATTGCAGCCATAACATCACACTGCTGTGACTAAGCAGGGAACAAAATATAGAAACTAACTAAGCTAAAAGTAGGCATGTATATAACAGTAGGTTTACTGAGGAAGTCTATCAAATCCTGATGATCAGGGGTCATTTCATCCAGTCCCCCACCAACTGGTCTCAGAGTTTGGATCCAGCTGATCCATCCTGTAGACCTTGGGAAATGAAAGACAGACAGATTTAGTGTGGAGCCAGTACATCTGTTCTTGCATATTATGAATTTCTTTGCTTAAATGTTTAACTTAAGTCTTCAATATGCTCATCATTTTTTTACCATTAACAGTTATGATTTTATGATGCCCCACATTTACATTTTACATGCACATTCTGTGAAAACAACTGTACGCTGTAGTCACTGATGTACTGAAAGACAATCCATCCTCATACAGTGAAAATACACCTAACGCTACTTATAATTACAGACACAAGTATAATAACATTTAATACCGTTTCATTTTAAGAGTGATGAAAGCTTTGAAATAATTTACTCCAGTGTGTAAATTATAGTGGATAGCGTGCATAGTGGTAGACCTGTCAGTAAGTCCTGCCTCTGTGTGTGGGTGGTGAGGTAACAGGATAAAAACCCACTCGTGTTTCCTATCTTCTCAGGACAAGAGAATAAAATGGTAAGGAACTTATTTGCGCAATGGGCCACTTTACATTGTACTGTTCATGTCATTGCCTCATCATTTAAGAAAGGAAATACCAACTAAATCACAAAGTTGCGCTGACTGTAATTAATTATTTGTTGTAATAGCCTAATTCATTACAGTAATATGTAATGTGTCACATGGACACGTTTTAATGTAAAACGTTATTAACGCATCTTTAAACTGTAAATGAATGTTGCATATTAATAATTTGACATTGATTTTTTTCAGTTGGGTCTAGCGTTGATGTTGCTCGTATCGTGTATAGATGCATCAACAATAGAGATCCCTACTTACCAGCATGAAGACCCCGAGACAAGGCACATTCTTACATGTAAGCGCTGTCCCGCCGGAACCTACATGAAAGCGCATTGCACTCCAACCAAAGAAACCGTCTGCGCTACCTGTCCAGCGGAACATTACACCCAGTTCTGGAACTACTTACCCAAATGCCTGTACTGCAGCACATTCTGCGTGGAGAATCAGTACGTTAAAGAAGAATGCTCATCAAAAAACAACAGGGTCTGTGAATGTTATGATGGCTATTACTGGCAAGCAGACTTCTGCATTAAGCACACGGAGTGTCCTACTGGATACGGTGTACAGACGAAAGGTATTTGATACGTTTGGTAATTCTGTGCTTGTTGTTTATCAATGACGCTTGTAAACATTTTTGTCAAATTTGTCAAATAAATTTGTCCACAGGCAACCTTCAAAGTGATACGAAATGCGAAAGGTGTCCGCGGGGCACGTTTTCAGCAGTCGCGTCGTCGAGCGCCCAGTGCGCAAAGCACACTAATTGCACGTCCGTGAATCATGTTTTGATATTGAATGGAACCAATTGGCATGACAACATATGCTCAACATGCCAGAATCTTCAAAATGACGGTAAATTCACTAAGCGTTCCTTACTCGTTTTGGTTTGTGTTTTCAGCATGACCATACACTTCAAAAGACTAAGATTATCTGGTGTGCAGACTGCAGTAGAACTCTTTTTAAGTTTGTTTGTCTTTGTTTACTGTATTTTTACCCTTGTATAGCTAAGGTTAAAACCAGCCCAAAACTATTACTATTACTATCCTTGAAAAATATCGCCTTACTAAAGAGTGCATGTCTTCTTTGTGCGTAACCGTCTAGTATCTATATTGGGTTTCAGCTGGGTCAGGAGAAAAGTTTTTTTTCTCATGACTTTTTTTAAAATCTTATGTAAATTGTATAATTGGATTAAATTAAATAGTTTAATACCTTTAATAGTTAAAAATGCTATTGTTATTTCAAACAGTTTGGCATAGGGGTCTCCAAACAGAAACCATCAGAACTATTAAGAGCTTTGTCTGTTTTGTTTATTTGTTTCATTGGGATATCTTTACATTCCCTATAGGCGGTCTAAGCATACTGAAGGATTTCCTGCCCCACCTGTTTGCTCATCATAAAAAGCTATCCAAACTGAGAAGTTTTGTGAGACATCTGGGCAAAAGGGTGCAACAGCGAAGTTCTCTTTCCTCCAGAAGACAACTCACACTTAATAGATTTACAGAGTGGATTAAAGGTGCCAGTATAGACCAGTTGAGGAAATTACCTATGGCACTTAAAAACAAAGGCATGCACTATCATGCAGAAAAACTCTCCAGAATCTTCAAGAAGTTAAATGCCTCAAACTGTAATACCAACAATGCAAACCTGTAGTGAGTTTTTAAGTTCAGTTTTAGGAATCTTATTTTAAGGCCAGTAAATTGTCACTCAGTACATCTTTGTAAGTAGAAACTGTGTTCGTTCTTTATTTTTTTGGTACACATGATGGATGAAGTGTGAGATGAAGTGTGAGATGAAGGTGTTTGCTGACAGAAACAATAAATACACCACCTCTCTATGATGTGCTTTCATCTTAGCCCAACAATTAAACACCTGTATGTGGAAACGTTTCTACTTGCTCTGAGGGTTTTTTATCTTTGTTATTGATACAGACTGAAAGACATGGTGTTTTCCCTCAAACAAGTCCAAAAACAAAAATAAACCTTTTTAATATAAATTTTAAATATAATTTTAACTTTTTAAATAAAAAAATTCAATATACCTAATGCCTCAGGGTTTTTGCTGCCATGGAATGATAAATTGTTAAAATACTTAACCACAATGCAATATATTTCATGAAATCATGCAATTACAACCTAGTCTTGCATGCCGTTAGAAATAAACACAGTGCTAATGTAAATAGACTTGTATTTGTGTATTTAGTATGGCTTAAAAACCATCTCATTATAAACATGCTCTGCAGCAGATGTGACGCTCAGTTATAGTGCGAGTTATCAGTGCCTGTCTCTAAGTTAAACAGCCAGGAGCTATGAATCTTTTGCCATTCTAAACAAGCAAAGAAACCAGGGAGTCCAAGAAGCTTGCTCACCACAAATAAAGCTATGATTGTTTCTGAGTATTTCAACTGAAAGTCACATGAAAGACTGACAGAGATTGTGGTGGCTAGATGATTAAATGTGCCCTTTCCAGTGACACAACCGACTGTTCCTCTTACCCTTTTTTGTATGTCTTCCCTGTTTTGTATTTTGTCTGCCTCTCTCTAGCTGTCTAGTGTAATTGAGCACTTCAAAACCACCAGGGAAACTCCATGTTGCGTTTCCACTGTTCGTTTATTGTCTGCCTTTTCTTGGCCTGAGGTCTGTACTAAAATTAAAAGCTGAGGAAGAAGTGAAAGCCATATTTTCACAGCAGGACTTTCCCCTGGAAACAGGCCTCAGTCAGATGTGGACCAGCCTTTGGCTGAGGTTCTTTCAGGAGTAGTCATGTTGACACTCAGATTTTTTGGGCCATCCAACTCAAATCCACTTTCGTTTTTTGCAGTCTGAACAGGAAACACGTAAAATCCAATTTTTACAAACACGATTCAAACCGCCTATGGAGGTTGAACTCCACTTAAAATTAGATTTTGGTCATGCATCCCAGTCTGAATGGTCAGATGGAATTTTCATTATTTTTATATACACTACAGGTTATTACATCGTGTGTTGCAACAAGAAAAATTAATTGTCTTTATAAAAGTGCAAAGGACAACATGTTCCCATCAGTTATTACTTTTTTATAGGCCCATGCCCTTGTTTAATTATGTTACCCGCAGTGACATTGCATGTGCCACCCTTTCTCGTTTGTTTCTATCGTTTGTGACAAATGAGTTTATTTATGGATAATGAGCTCATGATAAATTAAAGATCATGAAAAATGGTGAAACATCTATAATTAAAAGTTTCATAAATTGTGAACTTACACAAATGTACATTTGAAAAAACTGTGTAGCTTGCAAGCAAAAGCGACTGAAAAAATATGATGTGAGAAAAATAAAACTTACAGTTTAAATAGTTTGTCTCAAATTAAGATTAAGGAAAAAACATTTATATTGCAGAAAAGTGAGCATCAGGTTTGACTGCAGACTGACATTTCTGGTGGATTTTAATGGTGACTTTGTATGACTTTCTTTAAATGCTGACATTATACACTATGTGTCCAGTTTCCTCACAGGTCTGCATTGATCAAGCTGAGGAGAGAGAGCTGAGGAGGAAAGTATTAGCACTCAATGACAGAACATTTGTATCTGTATTAACTAGATCCCCCCAACAAGACAATTTTCAAGTCATACAGAAACATTTTTATTTGGTCAGTACACCAGTATGAAAGATATGCAGACAGACGGACACAGATCTGCTTAGGCTGTAAAGAATTGCGTCCTTACAATAGTTTAGCACCAGTTGTCTTTTTTATAATAGGTTCTTATTCATTTTTAGATCTATATTTCCCTCTGGTGGTTTGTGAGAAATAGCGTGCTGGAATGTAAAGAAAAAAAAAGTGAATTCTGTCCACATTTTCTCACCCTTACATCGTTCTAAATCTGTGTGCGGTCATCGTTCATTGGAATATATAAGAAGACAGAAGACAGCTTCTGAGAAAGCTTGATGCAGCTTTTTCCAGTTCTTGACCACATCTGTCAAGCTACATAAAAGAATAAAAAACACCATGAAAATATTATAAACATAGTTCATGTGATTCAAATACTATTCCAAGGTTTCTTTAGAGTTTAAGTGGAAAATATAAAATTTCTTGTTTAATTAAAGTTTGGTTTAATCTTCCCCTTCACCAAAAACAATCTGTAAAATCTCATGCACATACAGGTTTAAAATTAAAATAAATTTTGTGAGCCGTCTGTTTCACACACAAAGCCACTTAGACCTAAATCAAAATATCTACTAAAATACTAGGAAATGGCCATTCTGTTCAAATGTAAATGTAACCTGATAGTTGTTGTTATTGGTTATATAATTTTATAATTATTATTTAATAAATACGTTGACTTAACGGCCTTACAAACACATACGTAAATGCTTGTATACCCTACTATTTGAATAAATGATCCTCTCTTCTTTAAGGTTTAAACAGACCACTAGATGTCGTCATTGAGTTTAAACGTTTGTAGTCCATTTTGTTTGTTAAATTTATTAAATGGATAGTTTACCGAAAAATTAAAATCTGTTATTAATTACTCATCCTCGTGTCGTTCCAAACCCATAAGACCTTCGTTACAATTCGTTAAAATTCGACGTTAAAATTGGCTATGGTTTAACTAAAGTTTAAGTTAACTATGGATTTCCTTATTTAAAAATCATAATATCCTATTGCGTAATGACACTCAGAAAATGTTATTGATTGAACAAGTACAGTTAAGAGTTAAATCAGGAGAACTGTTATGAAGATCTGTTAAACTTGATCAATTAGAGACAGCTGTATAATTAATCCCCTTAGGGGATTAATTTTAAATTTAGCCCCTCAGGGGCTAAATTTAGAGACTTAGGACTTACTGTTAATTATACTGGGTCTTTATCTAATTTTTACTTGGATTACAAACATGCATTTTTCCGTGTCTTATGGTGGGCAAAATACAGACCACATGTTTTTCCCACCAAAAAAAATCCGTTCAAATAAGAGAGAGCTGTAATAATCAACACACTGTTATTCTAGTCGCTATACAGTAGGTGTGTAAAGCGGCCAATTTCCACATGTAACTTCATGATAAACCTACAGATGTCTCTCTCAGCCCATTCTCGGCGCATTCTGCCACAATAGCGGGAGCTCCGATTTGCTGCCGGGCGGATGTAGAAGGAGCGACTGCTATAGTATAGGAGGGGCAAATCCAGGCGAATTGAATCACTCCCTGTCTGTGATAAGGGGCTTGACCGAGGGTTTGAGATTCTCGCGAGGTGAGCGAACAAGTCTTGCAGATGCCTTCAATAAGCGAATTTTACTCTTCTTACACCTTGATATCTCCCGTTGCGTGAGTTCCCCCATCATCTTCATCGTCTAGATCACCTAAAAGGGAGATGCGTGGAGACGCTGTATCTAGATTACAGGGGGAGGGAAACGTTGTAACCATGTAAACCGAAGCGTCCGAGGCTGCACCTGATCTTTAACAGAGACGATCTGGCTTTATTTTCCATTTGACTTTATTATTCATGTTTTATGTCTCTGGCTTCGACTATCAGGATTTTGCTTTGTGCACACATTTTGGATATCCACCCGCAAAATGAGTGATGAAATATCAGATGTCCCTAAAGAACTGCTTGGTAAGGATTTCTATCAAATAGCACGTGTATATAATGGCTTAGCATAAAATGAATAGTGAGTAATCAAAATAATCGAATAACATTATTCAGTCAGGACTTATCAGTTATGGTAATTAATAGATTATTGTTTAAAGTGCCTGTTTTGTGATTATAATGGAGTGTATTTCTCAGCATAGGAATAAACATTGTTTAACCTGTGAATAGAACAATTCACATCTTTGAGTTGTAAGTTATTGTTGGTATTCCGCAAGTGTTTGCTTACAGTGTTTGTTTTGTTACTGTAATTAATATGCTTTATGCTTTTAACTAACAGTAACTAGACAATGTATTCAACCACATTCTTGTGTTTATAAATACTGCAATTGTATAATGCAAAAAATCAGTCTGTAATGTTATTAAGCCATTGCTTGTGTATTAAACCATCCCTGTCTCATGGACACAAAGTCAATATTTATTGCTCTAGGTTTGCAGAGATTCTTGTTATGCATTTAGTTTCTTGCCCCGACTGTAAAGTCAGACTGACTTTATTGGGATATGTACTGCTTAAGCAAAACCTGAGTTTGTTTGCAAACATAATTCAGAACTTCAGGCTGTACAGGAGATGGATGTCAAATTATGTTGCTCAGGCAGCATGGGAATGTGTTTCCCCATAAACCCTGGAATTTTTAGCCAGGAGCTTTTCCACGTTTCATCATGATATCAATCAAAACATATTCAAGGATATTATTCATAACAAGGAATTCTCCAAATGAAGTTGTAGTTGCTGCTAAAGCTCATCATATAATAAGAGGTTTCTACCCACATTTATGTTCTGGAGCTGTGGATATACCTTTTGGTTTTACACTACAGACAAACAGGTAAGTGAAACACATTTATAAATCCCCCACATTGCACTTTCCACTTCAGTGCATTAGTAGCGATAATTAGTGTAGCAGTTGCCTTTTTCAGAGTGTATATAAATAAATAATTACATAATTAATAAGTAAATAATTGGTCACAGGAGACTCTGCACTGCATGTCCCACTCTTACCACAGCTCCTGTCGGCCCTCAAATGGAAAAGATAAATGTGGTGGAATCAGAAAGAAGACATCATTAGCTATGCAAACTATGCAAACTCTTGTGTTTAACAATGGGGTAATTAGCAGCAGGCTGTGTTCTGTGAAATGAGGAAGAGATAGTGGCCTTACTGTTTTTTTTTGGCCACAGTATGCTGAGATGTGACAGAAGAGAGGCAGGCATTGTTCTCTTGTAAAACAGGACTTAGTGATGGTTGTCACCTGAAATGACTGTGTGTGTGTTAGAGAGAAAAAATGGGGATCAAAATTTGTGTTCATACTTGTGTATGGTGCCCGTCATGTCCATCTTAATTTGTCACACTTTTATAGTATGGTAGTAAAATTAAAAGAATCGTTCACTAAAAATGAAAATTCTGTCATTATATTATAATGTCATTCAAAACCGTGTAGATAACTGTGTGTAGTTTCTTCAGTGTTTCACAAAATATAAAAACATCATTTGGGTTTGATATGACATGAGGGTAATAATAGTTCATTTTAGTGGACATTTGTTTGTTGACTCATGAATAAGCACACTTAAGCACAGAGCAATTGATGCCATTTTTGGTGTGTGTCACAGAGCTTTCAATATTAGACCTGCAGCCCAACAGCAGGCATGACCCAGTTTCACATGAATCCAAAGCTGGAGGAGAGAAAGTCTGGCAGGGTGTGGAGAATTGATTAGAGGTGGAACTTTGGTATAAATATGACTGCTGGGGACTATCTGCACTGTGCCAGATGTGATTTAGCTTTTTCTTCCGTACATTCTCTGTCTGTCTTTCTCTCTCTCTCCCTCTCTATTTTAGTTTAGCTTTTGCTGGAATGTTGGAGAGAATCAGCAAATAAGTTTAAATTCTTGTTTGACATCATTTCAGCATGGGTTAAGAAATCTTGAAACTGCACTGTATATTTTCACTGATCTGTAATTCTCATTTATTCCACACAGAGAGTGTGAAAGATGCAGTGGGAAGGAAGATCAAGCTGGTGGTTAAGAAGAGAGTTAAACTGGAGATCAAAGGAGACAAAGTGGAGAACAGAGTCCTGGTGAGTCTCTCCTTTTGTAATGCATCAGTCTGCCTGTCTATCTGTCTGTCAACCCATCCTTTAATTTATCCATCTGTTCATTATTAATCGTGAGAGTCAGAGTGGTTCAGAACAACAAGTATTTTATCAGCATCTTGACTAATTCCCAATTAAGGAAGCAAAGACTCATTTTGTTTGGCTTTATCTGAGAGGGAAGCATCTCTCTCCAAACACATTTTCACCTGGATGAGGGGAGCTAGACAATGAGACAGAGTCACTCTGACAGGAGAGAAAGTGTCCTCCAGTGTGAAACATACTATTGTGAGTCTGAGCAGTGGTTTAGGTTGTTGTGTGCTGTCGTCAAGGGAGGATTGTTTTAGTGGAGAGTATAGATTAATCTAGGGAGTGTTCTGGAGAGATGCCACAACCTTATAAAGCTAAAATCTGTATTGGTTTGGCAGAACTACTGTGTTGGGTTGTTTGTAAAGGGTGGTGTTTCTGAAAACATATTTATTAATAGCACTGGGCCAGTTCTAGACTGGACTGTTTGTTCTAGCACTACTCCTAAATCTTTGTAGTAAGAAAGTAGCATTACAAAGGCAAAACTAGGGTTACATTGCCTGAAAAATAAAACTTTGCCATGGGTGCTCAATGGCTATAAACTGGCCCAAATCAAAACACCCCCCTGCCCAGTAACTGTCTGACATGCTACTACTGTTTTAGCAGTAAAAAGTGGCAAAGAAGAAACATTTCTTGTTTTCTATGGTATCATACATAAAGATTGTCAATTTGATACAATTTTGTAAATTAAATTGTTTGTTGAGTTGGTTTGTGAAAGAATCTTCATTGATGCCTGTTGGGAACAGCGTTGTTAAAACATCATAGTTACTGATAATATATAACATATTGTCATTTTGAAACCTAATAAAAGCCATGATGAATTAGGTTGAGTTGCACTTAGATCATGGTCAAGAAGTTGCCATTACAAAATCAAATCAGATCAGTCACCTGTAACTTTATAACCACAGATATTTTTGTTCTGACTGTTTAGTCTGAATAGTGATTCACCATCCTGCACAGCCAGACAGCCGGACATGCACATAATGGAATATTTGACATTAAAACTTGTGTTCGCCGAGCACAACAAACATTGTGTATGAGTTGTTGTTGGACATATAAAGTGAAAGAATGAGGGAGACAGACAGACCCTAAACTGGAATTTCCCTGGAGTTGTACTGGGAAATGCAATAATTCCTCAACCATGAGGATTAAAGGCGGGCACCTTAGCTAGCTATCCTGACTAAATGACTGGGAAGTTCAGTGACTGTTTAGAGGTTTCGTTGGCACTGAAAAGATAAGTGTTCTGTGGGAAGGGGCATAACAAAAAACACAAAGCCGACATGACAGAGTACACCTCAAAGTTTGTTTCAGACACAAATGTTCATTTAAGTACATTACTAATTAAAGTTTGACCATTTCTTATCATCAGCACAATTCAGAAGCCTCTCCATCATTTCATTAGTAATTTCTGTTGATTTCATCAAAAGTCACATATGTAACATACAGTCACACAAATTGTTGTCTAACATTTTAATCAGTAAAATACTTTGTAGCTAAAAACACCAGGCTACTGTTTTGTGGTAAAGCTTTAAAGTGATAAAGATGACTTTGGGGATGGCAAGTTGTTGGTGCAGTGCCAGATTGTTGAAAAACTTTACATTGCCTTCCTTCAGATCCCAACATAAGGATTGTGTGGTTGAAGTTTATTTTTTATAAAGTTTCAGATCCCATCAGTAATATCCTGTCCATTTGTTTACTACATTTTACATTTACATTTAGGCATTTAACAAATGCTTTTATCCAAAGCGACTTACAAGGTGAGGAAAACAATAAAGTGATAAATCACGAGGAGGCAATAACATCTGCCGTACACAGTTACAGTGACCAAGATAACATTTCAATGCTTGATAGAGGCGATACCTGTTGGGAGAGAGGAAAAAAGGTTCATTTTTTTTATCAAACTCATGTCAGGTATTTGTGACATTTTACTCTGGATTCCTTTTGTAAACAAGGCTCATTTCGACACAAGATTTGCAGAGAGACTGAAATTAAAAAACAAAGTTGTGCCTTCTGTATCGGATCTGACCGGAACAGGGCAACACACAGTGCAAGTTGTGTTCTGATTATAATACTACCATACTGCTGTTATTTTTGCAATATACAGTATTTATACTGTGCACAGTGTGTGAATATATTGTATATGTGATAACTGGCCATCACATTCAACATGATGGAGTCATGTGACAGTGTAACATGCTATAGTTTGCAACATTTAGCATTGCATAATGAGTTATGTATTTTAGTAGGCAGTATGCACAGTCATCTATACAAGAATGGTATAGATTTTGCAGTTCTCAATGAGAAATTTGAGACCTTTTGTTCAGCCCTGGACACCCACTAAAAACTGGGTGGGGAAGAGGGAAGGAGACCATCTGTGGGAGGTTCTTCACTGCCAGTTCCTTATGACAAACAGGGCATGATTTTCACAGTAACTGACCTGCCTGGCAGTGTAAACCGCTCATTGTTTACACTCTGTTTATTAAATTGACGAGTCAGATGCAGCCTACAGATTAAAAGCCCGGTTTGCTATGAGTTTGATATCCATAATGCATATGGATTATAAACATTGTGGCTGTGGATGTTTTGTGGCCATCAGGGCCCTCATACAGTTGCTCAAGAATTAAACAGGAGTATAATTGAGGTAGTGGGATGGACTGTGTGTGTGTGTGTGTGTGTGTGTGTGTGACCTTACTGTTAAATTTCACATCACTGTGTAAGAGTCCAGGTGCTTCCTCATGGCTTGTCTTAACACGACAGCAGAGATTACAGGGCACTGCGACAAAGAAGCTCAAGCAGTGCACAGGGTCCTAATGTCCCTCATGTTCCCACATTCTGACTGACTCAGTGAAGCAGTGGAACCTATGTGGCGTGAGCCTGGTTATTGTCGAGTAAGGAGGAGTTCTGATGAAATTGTTGGGAATTGCTCAGCTGTGCTGTCCTGACCCAAGCCCAAGGTCATATGTTGGATGGGTTTAGGCCTAAGTATTGTAATAGGTTTGCATTAGATTTAGGTCTGTAACTATTAAAATTAATTTGAGCCTGGTGTGATGCACTTTTCACCTGCACTTTGCTCTGTTCAACACACACACACACACACACACACTGTATTGAGTCCACAGGGAGAAGACCTACACTGTACAGTTCTTATCTTTTTTGTCTGCTGTGAAGATGCTGACCATTTTGTTACTTACTAATGTTAAATCAGAAACTGCTTTTAGAGCACCTGAGTTTGTTGACTTTCACCCAACCGGAAGCTGGTAGATGTGTTCCTCAACATTAGATCAGATTAGATCTTACTGCCATGTTTTATAAGTCAATGGACCAATACACCCGTGAGAAGAGGCAGGCTCACTGTAAGCCAGGTGCTGGTCTCTTTTGATCGAGTTGTTTAATCTCTGAGCTCATCTCATCTCGCCTCTTTTATGTTGTGCTCATACAGTGTGTTGATGTGTTTCTGTGTATGGTGAAGATTAGTGACATAAACGGAAGGACTCAACGGAAGTGGCATGAAGCTGGTGGACTCAAGCCCCTGCCCTTTTTGTGCCATAATGTATATGTGCCCCTCTCTGGTCATAGTAAATAATAATAATAATAATTAATCTTATTTAAAATAACAGTATGCTTTTATATTATGCCACCAATAATAATGATAAAAAATATAAAACACCACTCAGCTTGAACTTGTGTGTTAATAATGATTTTTTTGGCCGTAGCATGTGAGTTGTGTGTAATTATAATAAAAGTATAACTCCATTGCTGATGCATTTCTGAAAATGGCATTTCTGAAATTGTTTCTATTCAAGGCCATTCAACGACAGTAGTATATAGCTTATTCCTGTGTCATTAGCTTGGGGAAATACATCTATAGTGAAATGAAGTCAATGTCAAACTCTTTAACGTGTAAGCAAATTACATATTTGCTTTCAGGATATCTAGCACTGACACTAGATATATCTACTAGATATCAAAAACTACCCATTTACTAGATATATCTAAAACTGAACATGATTACTTTACTGCATTCTATTTGTATCGACATCTTTTCATAGAATGCCAAGGAAAGAAAGGATAAAAAAACCCATTAGAAATGAATTTAGGAAATCATTAAAATATTTAAAAAACAACACACGTAGTGCTTTAAATACGTGGTTTATTTCATAATTTAATTTAATACCATGACAGACTTTTTTCACTAGTATTAAATAGTATTCAAATAAAGAGTGACTAGTCACATGACATTTATGGCTCAGGTGATTGGTTACCAGAACTTAAAGCAAAAACAGTAATGTCCAGTACTTGTACTGATGGGGAAGTACCCTCCATCCAGCAGCTGCCATTGAGATATGTGGGGATGCTAACAGATAGCTCTCTATAGGTGTTATAGAGGTCCTTGGTGAGGGCATAATAAAAGACAGCCTTGAATTTTAGTGCTGCTGTGACAGAGCCTATTTTCTCTGGACGTTTAAAGGACCTGTTAGCATCCCCTTTGGTGTGCCGGTTCCTTGAAAGCTCTGTTGCTTGATATTGATCTGATTCTGCCTCTCTGGGGTTTAGGGTGTCCTGCAATTTTGAGGTGAACAGCAAACGCTTCAAGCTGTTTTTGCCATTATTACAGTACATTGTTGCCTTTATTGATTTAATTAAAAGATTTTAATAAACGCCTGGTTTTCTTACATTCTCTAGCATTTATGGTGTCATTTTCTTTCCTCAAATACTCTAATAGGAATTTAGGGGGTTAGTCAAAAAGTGAAAAAAAAATTGAAAAAGAAATGTACAGGGGAAATGGAAGAAAACTAATGAATAATTTTGTATTTGGATGATTTTTGTATTTTTGTCAACAAATAAGATTTGTATTTACATTTGTTTATGTTCTGTTTGTGTGTATTTTATTGTATTTTATTGATTGTTAAATCACCTTGTTTCAGTGTCAGTTAAAATGCTAACAGTAAAAAAAGTACAAAAAATGCAAAATTGTTTTTGTATTTAAATAATTCTCTTTGTATAAATTACTGAAAAATTAGTACAGTAATACAGTAATTACAGTAATGCACTTGTATATAGCCATAAAGATGCCTTTAATTTCAAGTCATTACTGAAAACAAGCATTTCATTTGGTATGTTTCTTTAGTCTGATTTACAGGTTTATAGAATGTCACACCATCAGTTAATGCACAATAATGCCTCTCTGTCATTTCAAACAGCTGTGTTTCATTGTTATGTGCCATTGTAGGAAACAGAACTGTGGTGTTGGTTTTAACCTGGCTTATGTTAAAAAAGTCAAGTAATAGGCAAGAACGGACTACTTTCGCATTTTCTTTATTTAATTGTTTACAGGTTTATCAATAAAATCAAATGCACAGCATATAATAACTCATAATATAATAACATAATATAATATAATATAATAACTATGTTTCATATAACAGCCCTAGCATCATTCATACTCTACATCAGCACTCAAATTTTTCTTTTGCAACTTCCTTTATTGTGAAGGATCCACTCAGCATCTTTTATACCTTCCACTCAATGTCCTCTCATGGAAATGTGCTGCCTAAAGGGAGAGACAGAGCAAGCAGACCCTTTGTATAGAGTGATACAGACAGAGCCTGTCTGGCAGGTATTGAAACTCTACACGTGTATAGCAGGTTGCTTTTGTTTAATTGCTTTGTAGACGGTCTACATTGGACAATGTGTCTAACACTGCCCTGCCTGGAGCTCACCCTAGTGTTTTTGAACATTTGCACAACACAACAGATTAAATGCAAATGTTGAATACAGTATTATCCCAAAAGCAGGGCCATAGGTTACAATCATGGTCCCTGGGAAGACACTTCTAATTGTGCATCCTTTCTCCTCTGGGAATAATGACAAGGCTGTTCAAATCAAAATCAAATTTTTGTAGCAAAACAAGTGTAATCTACCGCCACGGTGAACCTTAGTGCACACATTTGTTACAGGACCTGAAATATTATCCCTGTGGTTTGACCCCACCAAAATGTCACTCCTGGGCCTTGTAGTACTCCAGGCACATGCAGCCTTTAGAGCCATACCAGGCCAGATCTTCAACCAGTGGTCTACACCACCCCCAGAAAAAAGGTACAATGAGTTGAAGGTGTACAGGGCATGTTGTATCATCATAGTTTTCGCTGGAGGTGTCCCATGGTGCCCTGCTGCTTTAAAGATGATCTTTACAGTGAGTCATGCTATGCACACAGAGCACTCATTACAGAGAACCTGACCTTTACATGGAATGGTAGATGGTTATTAAGGAGAAATTTGGCTTGGGCCTTTACTTGATGTGACTGTAACATCAGATTTATGAGGTATAGAGGTATTTTAAGGAACAGCGCTGTGGAAACCACTGTAGCTTTCCTCTCTTGTTCTGTGAGGGATAGTTATAGTGGAAAAGACATGTTCTCTCTATTGCTGATTTATTTTCTGCCTGTAGTTTAGCATGTATATTTATATAATGCGTTTAAAGGATCCACCCAAAAATATTTAGCCCATAAATTACCCTCAAGGCGTCCTGGGAGATAAGACTTTTTTTTTCAGCCAAACACAATCAGAGTTATAGTGAAAAGGACTTATCCTTTAAACACTCTAGTCCACTTGCCCCATAAGCTTTTAATTGCATTTCAAATGCATGGACGAGCCCAGTTGATTTCCCTTGGTAAACACAAGCCTCAGATGCTGTCAATTACAGCTTAAATTGTATTTATTTACGAACAGCGATTTTTAGGGTTGTCTCCTAGATATTACTGTCTAGGCTCTTCAAGCTGACCTCAGGAAGTCAACGAGGAAGAGACTTTCTCATAATGACCTCACACAGGAGAAGCTAGACTTAGATTAGCCCATATAAGGCAGATGATTTAACATCAGATAAATCCCAGATTGCTCATGAATGGTTGTCTTGACCCACAAGAAGACACCTGCTCTGTGTCTTTCACGGCCAGCGAAGAGCATAGCCAAGATGACTGCCTGCAGGAAATTAAGGCTCCTTTTCAGCTGTGGTTTGCGGAACACGACCCTGCGGATGTGCCAGGCTAGATTAAGAGTTTAAACTGCAGCAAGTTTTGTTTGCTCAAGCCATAGTGGTTTGCACCAAAGTACGAAGTTCCGGAGGTCTTAAAACAAACCGTTCAATTGTCTCGGCTGGAAACAGAGTTCAGTGTCAAGGAAACTGATGTTGGTTCTGCCTTTGAGTGGTCAGCAAATATAAAGCCTGGTCTTTTATTTAGAGGAGTTAAAACAAAATAGAAAGCTTAATACTTTTATTGTGTGTTCTATAAACAAAGTTACAGCAAGTTAGTCCACTCAGTGGCCATTTTGGTTGGTCCCCCGTGCAGCTGTTTTTAGTCATGCATGTGCTGATCCTGTTAACTTGAATAGGAAAAGTTTTTATGATACTTTGCAAGAAAATGGAAAATCAGTCAAATCTGACAAGAGGCATCCTACATTTTCTTTCACTCAAATAAGCTTTTTTTATGTTTTTATTTTGCACATGATATAAATATTCTAAACTAAGGATAATCGTAATTAAAAGACACAACTTCCTTATTCTTCCTTATTTTCTCATGTCTCCTCTAGGTGGTTTGTGTATGCTGGATTTTGTTGTGATTTTATCTAATTGACAGTTCCTTGTAGTACTTTTGTTTCCTATTCTGTAAAGCATATTACAGTTCAAGAGTTTGTGTGTATGTATCATTAGGGCAGTGAGTAGGTCAGGCTTTATGTAAAGGCCCCACATCACACAGACTGCTTTCCTTCAGAGGACTGTAGTCTGTTTGAAGTGTGCAGTGCAATGGAAACTGTTATGGGTGGGGTCTAGAGTGGCCCTTTTGTTGATGAAAAGCTTTTGCAGGCTCACTAATCGTTTTGACTCTGGGAATCCTGCTTGTTTACAGTAGTGGAGAATGATACCATCAGTTGTTGGCAGTCCTACACACATTTCCAGTTATAATGCGCAGTCTGTGCTGGCGTACAAAGCTGAACTGATATGAGCTCCCTGAATGATAATTATAACTTATCACTTCAATCACCATTTTGTGGGGACTAACACATTGTCACTTGCCTTTTGGTGTCTGTTTGTGTACTGTAGCTTATATTGTCATTCCATGTTATCATAAGTAATATATACAACTATGGCATTAAATTGTCCCACATGATTTGTGTTAAGGATAAAATGTCAAATAATGTTTTCCTTGATAATTGTCATTACAGTACTTTCCTAAACAATCTTACAACTTTTGCCTGTCCGATAAATATATATGGATTGGTTGAAAATCCCATATTCTTACATTGAATAAGGGATCCAAGCCACATCTATTGACCAGAACAACATAGGAGGCTGAGGGGACTACAAGTCAGGATAACAGACAAGAAATCATGTTAAATCAAATTCTGATCTGCTTCATGACAACACTTATGCGTTATAAGTGCTGAATGTTCTATGATTTATATAAACTTCTGAAATCAGATTAGACTGAGCGTTTGCTTTCAAAGAACTGTCATGACCTAATTGGGCCTGCAAACCAACAACACTAGCTGCTCAGGAAACAACACCGCCCATCAGCCTGGCTCAGTATCAGCTGCTTCCCTGCCAAGTTCTTTTTCATGATAAAAGTGGATGGTACTGTAACTCGATAGCAAGCATGTCAACCATGTCTTCACAGTCTAGTTTAAAAACACAGGGGAAAAGTCTGTGAGAAGAGGAGAGAGAATTGACCCTCAGCTAATCAGTTTAGAAAATGCTGTTTTAAACATCCTCATGCACAGCCTATTACAGTCTTAGATACTCTAATGTACTCAGATCTTGTCCAAAAGAAATGCTAGAACTGGTCTTGGTACAGTAGTGGTTGGCTGCCCTTGTGTGCACTTCTAACCAGCTGAACAACAACAAAGCAGCCACTGTTCAGCTGGGGGTGAGAGAGAGGCTGGCCAGTGTGTCTGTGTGGGGCCAATGGCAAAGGAAGATGGTCTTAAGAATGGCAACAGCATCAAGTTTATGTAATGTCTTATGAAAGTTAAGCAATTCACAAAGGACTTTAAAAATCAAAAATGAATTTTACTCATCAAATTAACTATTATAATAATTGTCACATGTATGGACTTGGTCAGGTCGGCTTGCTTGGTCTTTGTTCACTGTTTGCTTTAAAATGGCTATTTAAATCAAAGGCCATTTCTGGTTGTTAAATATTTTTGTGGTAACACTGTTGACAGTGTTACATGTTTTTAAATATTATATATTTCTCAAGAATTATAAGATATATTAGCCATTCATAAACTCTCTCTAAATGCTTGTAACCTTCCATAAACAGACCTTATCAAGTCAAGTGGGAATGAGAAAAGATAACCAAGCCATGATCCTTTGCACTGATAAGCAGCCGCAGAGGTCTGCCGCAGAGGTCTGCCGCAGCGTCTCGTACATCAGCTGCGCAGTTAGCAGGTTTCCCCTCTTGTTTCGGGTGAATTGATTGGGACAGGGCAATTTGTTCTGCAGACATATAGGGCTTGTAGTACATACTTAGTTTTTCTTGGAATACGACTGGAATGACAATCTTTTAGGCAATTAAATACTGCAGCTATTCAGAATGTTAGAACATTAACCTCTTTGATCTGTATTTATTGTTTTATTGTATTGTATTATCAGATTTCACCTTTTATTAGAATTTCACATTGTTTGTTTTATGGTTCTTGCACTGTGTGGACCTTAATCAGGGTAGACAGCATATTTATTGATGTGACAGTGGGGCTAAGTGCTATGATTTTGCTGACAATTTATGCACTGTGATTTGAGTCATGTGACTTGCATTTTTATGTGAGTAATGTTACTGTAATGTCAGTAATGTTTTAGAATTTTCTTTTTTTATTTAAACTTTAGTCGCAAAAACAAGACTGGAGTTGATAGGTTGGATTCATTTTGTGGAATTACTTCAGGGTACAACTATCACACTATTAGGTTTTTCACTACACTGTTACCATGGTCAAAAGAACTTACAAAAAAGGTATTTTCGATTTTATCTATTGAAATAAAAAAAACCCAAAGCTGTCAGTTCATCTTTTTGTTCATCTCAATTTTGTTTATTTTGTGATTTCTCTGTAATCCAATTATTTTTTTTTTCAAAATATGACTGTAGGGAGGCAGAAAGAGTTTATAACCATTGTGGCTCTTAAGGCAAAATGTTAAACAGATTCAAAAGTGTCAACCAGATGCTGGTGCAAAATATTCGCGATATTATCATGTTTCTTGATTGCAATGATCTGCATTACATCATGTGATACCGTAATTGTTCACAGGGAATTATTACAGCTCGTATTATAGTGGTAATAAGAGTGTATTAAGTGTACTGCTGGAATGTCTACAGAGGGCATAAATGAGAATTATTAATGCTTTGGTGACAAGAAAGTGCTTGATGCATTCAGCCCACTGAGACTGAATAAGGAAATTCAGTCAGATTCGCTTTTGAAGTGCACAGTACCTGGAAGGGGAAACATATGGAGCAATATAAACTGGTAGAAACAGGTACTGTACATTCATCTTCTCCTGTCAGCTGGACCTGTTTAAAAGGTGGTGACGCTGGAGTTTAATCCTTTTTCTCTGAGCCCAACAACAACAAGGTGTGATGTCATGCTTCAGAGTTTCTGTCATCAGTAATTGTATTTTTTTATATCAGAGCCAAAGTGTAATTTATTGTCGTTCCAACCATACAACAAATAGTGTAGAAACGCAAGGTAAGTACAGACACAAAACAGACAAGACAACCTATCAGCATGTAAGACAATCTAAGCTAAATATATATATTTAAGCTGTAAATATAAATATATATAAAAGCTGTACAAGGACTATACAAAGGTACACAAAATAAATTAAAAAAATTTTTTTATAATTGCACAAAGTTTAAATGCATATACCTAACATGATGGACTTTGGTAGTATAGACAGACAGGTTTAGAAGGAATTGTAAAGGTTCCTAATGGTTCTCACACTACCTGCTTAGTTTCTCAAACACTAGAGTATCTTTGTTGTCCTAAAAAAATGAGGGTTTTAGGACCCTGCCAGGCTTCATCATGTGTAGGATTAGTCATGTCTGCTTCTCTCACAGTATGACTGTGTAAGTAGGTTAATGTGAACAGCCAGGGAGAATCCTGCAAACACAGAGAATCACACATAATAGTCCTACACTACAATGCAGCCTTATATAGAGAAAACGCACAAAGACTTCTGCCTTCACAGCAGGGACATATAAGATAGGACTGGTATTTATTTAGGCCTCTAGGTGATTTTTACCCACCTGCAGGTCTGTGTGTGTGAATGATCATAGGAATTGAAGGACAGATTCTGCCCTAGTATACAGCACACAGACAAGATGACTCACCCCCAGATCACAAGAACAGCAGGTTTTACATTGTGCTACCCACCGTGATTTTAAAAAAGCACTTGGCTGAGATTTCAGGTGATTTCCTGCTCTCATTGCGTAGCAGTGATTTTAGCTGAACAGAGGTCTGATAAGGCTTTTACACTAGGTCTGTCTTCAGTTCACTTCCTTTCATAAGCTTGTGAATGTGGGTGAATAGATATATAGGCACAGAAATTCAATTTCACTGTGTGTAATAAAGTCCAGGTTTAGTAAACTGTCTGCCATGTTTGACAAATAGACTCTCAAAACATCACAGATTAACTTAAATTATGCATTGTGAGTGATCCATTACAGTATAAAGTGCAGACCTTCCATCCATCTAGGTTATTTTCATTTTGACGGGAACCTCTGATTAGCATATGCTTGACAGTTTCCTGCTCTTTCATAGATTTGTTTTCAAGGAACTAAACGGAAAGCTGTTAAGTCTGGTTTTATTATAATATTGTTCTGAATTGATGCTGTTTGAGTGGTTTAAGGAAAAAAACGGCTTAGGTCTTTTTGAAAAGACCCTGAATTGAGCATTAGAAATCTTCTCAGAGGGGTCCTGGCAAAGTTTTATCTCTTTCTATTATTTTCTGGTCTTCTCTGGAGTAATTTTGTCAGGTTACACGAGCACCCTGCTGCTCAGCTGAGGGTTTGGCATGGTTTTAATGCCACCAGCTAAAAGTTTTTTGTCTAGGATGAGATGGGGTAACCGTTTCCATGGCAACAGTCATAGAAGATAGGGGGGCAATTGTGATGAGAATGCATGTTTAACAACGAGGGTTTGATACACCCTATCAAATTTAGACACACCAGATATTTGTTTAACAAAGTAGGTCTTGCTTTATATATATATATATATATATATATATGTGAAATTAGATATGGTAAGAATAAAATGCTTTTTTTATCAGTGTTTGGTTTATTTTATATAAATTAATTGTCTTGTCTATACTTGTGTTTGAAGGATGTGATTGTCCATTACTCTAATTTATAGGAGCTGCTTTTTAATTAACTTAAGGGTCTCGGGGAACAGAGGTGTAAGCTTAGCCAAAGACTTTCAGAAAACAGAAGTTTTAGATGTGTTGAACCAGTTGCATCTAGTTTCCAAAGTCAAATTCTGTCATTATAAAATATTTCCCTTTTTATTAGCCTATATCACGGTTTCAATAAACATTTGAGGAGGAAGTCACATTACCGTTTTCTGTTGTGTGAGTGAATGAAAGTGAGTATAGATTATTGGAGTGTGTGTCAGTTGTTAATAAGGGTGTGTCTATCATTACAGCATTCTCTATTACAGTATAATATTTCCAGTAAAGAGTGATGAAGCATTGGTTTTATTATTATGTGGCTGTGTAAGGGGGTGGCGTGCAGTATGGATGTGTAATGTCTTGTCCTGTCTTTTGAAATGAAGCTTATTGCATCTCGGCTGCGTGTCTCCAGAGACCAATGAGCAACTGCATGCCAGTGCTAATACTCCAGTCTCTTTCTTCCTGTGCTTTCTTTTTATGCTTGTTTTACTCTTAGTATTTTTTCTGAATTGTGAGCATCTCTCGGGAGGAGTAAAGCTGGGGTTTTGTCATTTTGTCATTTAGTGTTATGCTGTTTCAAATTGGTTGTAATGTTCACAGTTGATTTTAAGGTCTCGCCTTACTGGCTTTACCTGAGTTCTGCGTTTTTATTATTATTAATGGTTCTTGCCATGACACTGTTTCTGTAGTGTATTTGCCTGTGGGGTGAGAAATATGTTTAACAAACCTGTAAGCAACCACCTTGCAAAGCCTTGTTGACCACCCAGAATATCATAGCAACTATACACTGTAAAATTTTTTAAGCCATTTCAACAAAAAAAAACTTAGTACTAATTTCCTTTTGTTGTTTCTTGTTTACCTAACTTTTGAAAATATCAGCTACACTGACTGAAAATAATTTGTCAGTGAAACAGAAAATGTCTAGTTGAGTCAACTTAACATTAGTAGTTTTCTGGAGACCTGCAACTGCAGGACAACAAATCTTTTTAAGTTGTGCCAACTGAACATTTCTTGTCTGCAGGACTGAAATGACATAAGTTGAGTGAACAAAAAAATACTAAAGGAAATTAGTACTAAGACATAATATAATATGTTATCAGAGCAAACACACATGGCTTAGTTTAAGTTGTGCTAACTAAACATTTCTTGTCTGAATGGCCTGAAATGACAGAAGTTGAGTGAACAAAAAAATACTATTGGAAATTAATACTAAGAAATAAAATGTTATCAGAGTAAACACA